>CM054061.1:359108788-359250518 GCA_028641055.1 Alopecurus myosuroides
AATAGATATATTATTTCCACCGTAAGCAACATAACGAAGCTGGAAGAATTTGTATTGTCGAGGCCACAAACTGGTTTGGTGATCGTTGGACGTAAGTTTAACACATATCTAATGGTTAAATTGGAAGAATGCTTAAATGGGTATCGCATAGATATATATAGTTGCTACCTATTATAGAACATGTCTAGAATAGTGGACTATACACTAGTAGGAAAATGACTATAGGAGGAATCATAGCCGTGGCACACCACATGTTCGGTGTGTCACGCCTAACTAGCCTTGGCGCACCACACACTAGTGTGACTTGGTGTGCCACGCCTAAGGGCATAGCCGTGGCGCATCATCCATTCTGTGCGCCACGCATATAGGTGGGGTGCTGCATGGGCTGTCATAGCCGTGGCGCACCACACGCTATGTGGCGCCACGGGTAATGAAAACAGGCGTGGCACACCAAACATGTGGTGAGCCACGGCTATGGCTTTCACAATTTTTTTACCTCCACACCCCGCCCCCCCCCCCCCCCGGACTCCCGACCTTTTCAATTTTGTAAAAAAAAGGTAGAAATTTCAAAAAATAAATTCCTTTGAGATTTCGGCAGGTATTAAGATCTTGTTACTAGGAAAATTTTGAAATATGGATTTTGACTTTCTGAGCAAAAGTAGGTGAAAAAACTAGAGGAAGAAAGGAACTCACCTCCAGAATTGACAAATTCCAAAAGGAAAAAAAATATTTCAAACAGATGATTTTTTTCTACAAAATAAAAAAATAGACGTGGCGCACCACATGTTTGGTGCACCACAGCTAAGTCGGGACGCGGTTTTTTAATTTCAGACCCGGGAGAGAACGCCCACCTATATATACTCCCCTTCCCTCTTTCCACTCTCATTTGTTCTTCTACTTCTTCTTCTTTCTCCTCCTTCCTCCACTCTTCTGCCTTCTTTCTCTTCCTTTTTCTTGCTCCAATCTTCATTCTCTCTTCTTTCTTCCTCCTTTCTCCTTCCTTCGCCTTCTCCATCTCCTTCTCCCTCTCTCATCTCCCTTCCTCCTCCGACCACTACCGCCTCACGTCCACTCCGACGACCACCTCCTCGTGTCCACTCCGGCAACCACCTCCTCTCCAGCGCCCGCCTCGTCTCCGGCCAACACCACTACCCGGCCCACCTCTTCTCCACGACTATCACCACTTCTCCGACCCTCCTCCTCCCCACGTCCACCACCACTTCAACCAGTTTTGTTTTGGAAATTTGAAATTTTAGGGCGGCCATATCCAGATCTAGATCTTTCCCGCCTTTTCTAAAAATTTCAAAATTGATAGCTGTGACGCACCAAACAGGTGGTGCACCACGGGTAATAAAAGATAGCCGTGGCGCACCAAACAGGTGCTGCGCCACGCGTAATAAAAGATAGCCGTGACGCAACAAACAGGTGGTGCGCCACGGGTACAAAAAAATAGTTGTGACGCACCAAACAGGTGATGCGCCACAACTATTTTGTTAGGTGCGGCGTGACAACTGTGATGCACCCCCGCTCGCTACGCATAACGATATTTGGTGCGCCACACATTAGCTTTTCTTTAGTAGTGATAACCACTTGTGTACTTCTTTCATGTTCGTTCTGTTCTGCCTGATGTTCGGTGAAGGAATGTTGTTTCCGCTACTAATATGTTCTGCCCGATGTTCGGTGAAACAAATTACAGCTGAGAAATTGACATATATAAAGTCTGCACCGTGGTGCATATGCATGACATGATGATTATTATGTGATTCATACGGGCATTACAACAAAATACATAGACCGTTATCCAACTGCATCTATGACTAATAATTTACCCTTGGAGTGTCATCCGAGCAAACTTTGGGTATTAAGTTGCACGAAACAGATAATTGCATTAAGAAAAGTGTGTAATATAAAAAATAAAATCATCCTTACACAAAGCATTGTTGGTTTCTCCCTAATGGAAACAACACATCCCCCACCCGTTATGTTTCTGTCACTCGAGCGTGAGTGAAACGGAGGCATGAACCCACTATCGAGCATAAATACTCCCTCTCAGAGTTACAAACATCAACTTGGCCAGAGCATCTACTAGTAAGGGATAGCAAGCAAGATCATAAATAACATACACATGAAAGAACATGATAGATTGATAATCATTGGACATAGCATTCAATATTCACCAGATCCCAGCAAACACAACATGTAGCATTACAATAAGAGGATCTTGATCATGTTAGGCAACTCATACAATCTAAACATGAGGCATAAAGACGAGAAAACAACCATATAGATACTTCTATGGACCCATAGTCCAGGGATGAAATACTCACGCATCACTCCGGAGGCAGGCATGGTGATGAAGAGCCCTCCGGTGATGATTCCCCCTCCCGGCAGGGTGCCGGGGAGAGCTCTAGAACCCTCCCAAACTAGGGTTGACGATGAAGGCAGCTACAGATCTTTTTGGTGGAAAAGGCTTGGGGTATTTAGGGTTAACCCGTGGAGCAGTATAAATAGGCGAGAGGGCAACGTCGGTGGGCGTCCAGGGGTCCCACACCACACCCAGGCGCGGGCAGAAGGGGGCGCTCCACCCTACGGTGTGGGCCCTCTAAGCCCCCCCCTCCGGGTCTACTCTGGACTCCGTGTACGTGACGACTTTCTAAGACTCTGGGATTTTGTTTCGTCCAATTCCGAGAATATTTCCAGAACAACATTTCTGAAACCAAGAACAACAGAAAACAGGAACTAGCTCTGTGGCATCGTGTCAATAGGTGAGTCCCAGAAAATCCATAAAAATGACATAAATTGTATAAGAAACATGTAGCATATGGCATGAAAACAACATGGAACATCAGAATTATGGATACGTTTGAGACGTATCAAGCATCCCCAAGCTTAGTTCCTACTCGTCCTCGAGTCGGTAAACGATAAAAACAAATAATTTCTGAGGTGACATGCTACCAACATAAACTTGATCATAATAATGTAAATCATGTAAACTAAGATCAAATAAATAAAGGCCGTGATTTATAGTTGATATCAAATAGAGTAATGTATAAATTATTAGGAAAAACAATGAAAAAAATTCAATGAATCAATACTAAAAAACAATCAACTGTGTAAACGTATATTAAAGATGATTTAAGCTTCAAGAACAACAATATAATCATCCTAAGCATCAAACTCTAACAACAACTCATGTTAGGATCAAGTCAAGTCACAACAATATGCACGTAGGAAAATCATCAAACTATTTGTGCACACAAAACAAGCAAGCGTTCCGTATAGGTTCCTGGCACCAGGATGTTATGGCTAGAAGAACATTATGTGGGGTTTGGAAGGTCAATGGAAGAAACTCTCACAAAGCTGAAAGTGATCATTAGACAAGAGGAAGTCTTATAATCGACGCTATGAAAGGAGTAGTGATTGACACAAAACGGATGCACATAGAGCTATAAGTGTATGAAATCTCTCCAATGGAACTAGTGGGGGTGCATCCAACTTTCTTGCTCACGAATACCTAGAGCACTTTTGAGGAGGCTCATCAATGGAATATACAAGCCAAGTACTATAATGTAAAGTTCTCCACATAGTTATGCAAGTCATAAAATGAAATCTATCTCCAAACTGAAGTACTGGTGCTAACTAAGCACAAGTGTGGAATAAATGATAGTAATGCTCACCCCTCTCTCTTTATTATCTCTCTTTAGCCCTCTTTTTTTTGGGCTTTTTCTCTTTTTTATATATAACCTCACTTGTAGGGGCAACACTCTATTTTACAATGAATGATCACACTTTTAGTACTCACAACTGAAACTAAAATATCTCTGATGTATAAAACTAAATGCTCCTGCCAGTGTAGTAGTATGCAAAGTAACAATGGAACATGTAACAAGTAACATAATGAAGATGGATATTGTATGACAATATATCTCGTAATGGCTATGGAAATGTCTAAGGCCCCCTGAACAACAGTCCAAGGACCTCCGATATGCGCACATTCACAATCCCAGATCACACCAGTCATGAACAACATATCAAGTTGGCATACAGATACAACATCCACTACACTGTTACATAAAGGTTTTACAACAAGGTATGGTCACACGACACATGCTAACACAGCTGCCACGCAGGGCAGGCAACTCAATAAAACACACTGGAAGTCAACAACACACAATGCAGTAGAGCCCAAGTCACCCCTTAACCTACAGGCTTCTGACCGGGAGACGCGCCTAGTTCGCAGGGCCATCAATGCAATATTCCTCCTCGTAGAACTCCTCCTGAGGCTGCTCCTCGAAGTCTGGCAAGTAGATACCAGGTATAAAACCAATATGAGTACATTAGAATGTAATATGCGAGACATCCTTCATGAAGCTTAGAGAATGCAAGTATGCTTATATGGTGGGGTGGGTTGGCTCTACATAGGGTTCACTACCCATGATGGATGAAAGATACATCATTGATTTTGACATCTCTATATCTTTGTTGAAGAAGATACTTCAAAAGAAAATAATATAGTTTTGTTTCTCTTGTAGATATCACATATCCAATAGGTTTTGTAAGACTTTGTTTGACAAGAGAAAGTTTTTATTTGCAAAACTTCTTGTAAAACAACTTCCAGCTTTTGTTTAGAAAAGAAAGTTCTTTATTTGCAAAACCTCTTGTTAAACAACTTCCAGCCTTTCTTCATCCGTACCTCACAGGTACAAGGTTCCTCTTTTCAGTACCTCATAGGTACAAAATCCCTTTTCAAAAACATCATTCTTTGAAAACACTGACACAATACTAGCTACATGGCCATTCAACTGTCCATATTCGAGGACGCGGCTATTCTGAATAGATTTAATCTGCAGAGGTGTCCACAATCCACAATATCTAGAACATCTGCCGTGAACAACCACGGACTGTCTCAACAGTATGCGAACATCAGATAACTGGTCCAAACCTTCCACTATGTTTAAGCTAGTGAGTGACTATCTCTTCAATTGGGTTTGTTCTCCCCGGCACCGCCTCACACACATCCATGACAGGAGACACAAATGCTGCGACTGGAGGGAAAATTAATCCCACACTTGATTTGCCTCGTGTTTCATAACTTGGCGACACTTCGGTTCGAGGGATCACATCCCTTATAGGAATTTGAGATAGAGCACACAGTAACAAGCATTTTTTTGCAGCTAAGCCCCGTGCCCATGTTGGGGTAGAGTGGAAGTACGATAAAGTTTGTCCGTCAAAGACTAGGTTATGTGTCATTTTTGGAAACACCTTTTTTCCAAAAAATGACCGCCGCACAAATCTCCTGTGGTTAAGGCTCCGCCTTTCCACCGGGTTTTCCATAAAGCCTTTGTTTTGCGAACGTCATATTTTTAGGGTGTCCACTTAGGGACTTCCGGTTATTTTATTTTTGGTGGTAATAATACCATATGGTGGCCATGGCTTGGTAACACCAAGTCTGACTACTGGCATGATAATAATTTATGTAGTAATAATAGTAGTAATAGCCACAACAAAAATAGTTTTTGATAATCCAAGTTTTGTAAAACTTCATAAGTAAAAACATGCATGATAGGTAATGATAAGTGTAGTAGCTTGCATCAGGATGGCTTGCCTTCAAACACGTTGTGTCCCTGGCTTTGAAGTAGCTCGAACTTGACACACGGATCTACAACTCCTTCTTCTTCTTCTTCTTCTTCTTCTTCTTCTTCGTTTTCTAACGTCGTAAAAAATATAAAGGACACACACTCAGAACCAAATGAAGGCAAAAAATACTACAAATCAACACATAAAGCAAGCAAACTTATACTAGATCAATCACGCAAAAGTTATCGAGAAAACTATCACACAAACACACATGGTAAAAAGTTAGTACTAGAATACTTATGGTTTGGAAACCATATTCCATATCCTAAATATCATTGGTTGAGTGGGTGCACCACTCTCATGCCAAGACATTGAAGAAGCTAAAAATAGCTTTTGGTCACAAGGGTGAGACTACTAAAGTAATAACAAATATTCAAAGCAATACACATGTCATTGGGTATTAACAACCACACAAGCAAGCATCACTAAGTAAGTTTACCACTAACCCAATACATAGCTAACTAACATAAGACTAAACACAACCATAGCATTGGTACAATACTCAAGCTAAAGTAATCACTCAGAAAAATTCTACTGGCAAAGCAAACCACACATGAACCATGTGGTTACTGGCTATGCTCATATCTACACAAATACTAAAGAATCACTCAATCATAAATATAACTAAACAAACCAGTGGCTCAACCACTTGTAACAAGTCATAGGACACACTCTAAAACACAAACATCACATGAGATAACTATGGCTAGAGATAGGATAAAAACATGGGTTTACTAAAAGCATACTAGTATGAAAGATTACTACACAAGCATGCCTAAGAATTAATGTATTCCACAACCAATACAGACTAGCACACTAAAAGAGTCATGTCACAATAATAGGAGTGGAAACATGCTAAACATGTTAGACTAAACATGCTCCCATAAAATGGGAAGGCAATAATAATAGAGCAACTCATAAATTCTAGGGGTACCACTAATACAATAATTAGAGAAGCAACCAACACTACAAGAATGCATTTTCCTTAACAAGAAAAACATGATTATAAATACCCATTAACAGAACATACCCTTGCACATGCTAGTAAATAATTATACCAAAACTAATTCTATGAAACAACTACTCAACAAGAATCAACCAAGTCTACTTAATCATGCTTTTCTAACAACCAAAGAACAAGTATCGAAATAGCATGTTATGAAATCAATAGCTAAGCACTCTACTTATGCTCAAACAAAATTTATAAAATTAAGCCACTCAAGGGAAATTCTTGCCACACATAATCCTCAACACTAGGTAACATTTATATTAGTGCAAACAACAAACATAAGGAAAAATTAGACTACTAGGAATGTGCCTATGGTGGAGAAATAATATTTCTCACCAAAATAAAACGGGACCAGTGGGTGTTCCACTAGCTTCTAAAAGCATTTGAGGGTCACAAGGCCTCTCGTTGCACTTGTGGGAAAATAATATTCCACTACTCAATCATCACCAACTACTCATACTAGAGGAAAAAATAGGTGCATCTAATCAAGCAAATGCTACTCATGCTTTCCTATAAACTAAAGTAAAAGCTAACAGAGGTGCTAACATCCACAAATTCGTACCAAAATGGTACTGGACTCATCAAAGAAACCTAAAAATCTAAGTACTAAACATAACAATACATTGCCCACAATTTATATTCAATAAAAATACTAGAAAACAATACTAGGATATTCCCTCTTTCTATTTGTTTTCCAAAGATGACCTAGTACTGTAAGAAAACAACATTGCAACAGAGAGAACCACATCTACACATGCTAAAAAAACAAGATTCTATAACACAAACATTTGTTTAATACTATTTGCACAAGATTTAAAATAAACAGAAAAGTGCTTAATCTGGAAATGCATTACATAAATAAACTATACCTCTAGAAATTACATCAAGCTAGGATTACATAGATCTACACATACAAAAAATCATCGAATTTGATTCACATAAAAAATAAATTTTAAACAACCTACAAAAATCCTAGAAATGCCCACTAGACATTTACCAAAAAGGATGGCATTTTCTGTAGGAACCTCTCCTTGATGCAAGGCCAAGTCCAACTGATATATCTACTCAAGGGATACTTAAAAATACTTGGTTTTCAAGATTTGGATTTATATTTTTAAAGTTATGCACAAATTGGTTAAACACAATTTGCTTAGCTACCACCTTGATTTTTGGTTTGGCCAAAAAACCTTTCTTTCTTTTCTTCCCAAGGTGAAAGCTACATGTCAGTTTCTGCCTAAACAGGAAATGACATAAGTCTCAGAAAAAAAACACTAAGCGGGCCGGATCTGATGTGGTCGAGCTGCTATTGGGCTGGGCTGGCCTGGACGTGAGGTGAAGGGGTAAGTGAGTGTCCACGGCTGAGATTAGACCAGATCGACGGCTGGGGTTCATCTCCTATCTCTGGCCATGCATCCATGGGCAGAAACCCTAGAAAAAATTTGGGCGTTCAAGGCGGCTCACCTGTGGCGGTTCTGGGCGATGGAGAGGTGCAACAGGGCTTGAGAGAGGTCGAGGAAGGCCGGGGATGCGTGCAGGTTTGACAGCGAAGGTGCAAAAGATGGTGGCACCAAGAACCTGCAGGTCCACAAGCCAAACACACATTTAAGTGAGGTGCTCATCGAGCAGGGCTTTCTAAAGAGACAAAAAAGGCATGGAACTGAGCACAGAGGTGGCGGTACCTTCCCGGGAAGGTTCCACGGGAAAAGTCAAGAGCGAGCTCCTCCTCACTCGTAGAGAGTAAGAGGCGGGCTAAGGCTTGGTGGTGTGGGAAGGTAGAGGTGGGGGAGTGGTATGGCGAGGTTGGAGGCAGGGGCGTGCAACATATAGGAGGGGGTCCCTGTTTGCCTCGGGCAATGACCTGTACGGTGCACGTCGACGTGCTGCGAGGCGGGGAGGGCCCGGACGTGCGTACACTGGAGCGGGGCGTCGAGGAGTGGGGGCGTGCCAAGCAGCATGGCCACAGTGGTGCATGGTCGGGTAGGTGGCTGCGGTGCTCTCTCCTGTCTCCCCTCTCTCCATGGTCTCCTCTTCTCACCCTCCTCTCTCTCTCTCTCTCTCGAGTCAACTTCCAGGGTATCCAAGGGCTGGGTCTCAAAGGTGGCACACTGGGGAGTAGATATGACATGATCCCCTCCCCCAATTCTTTTGAATACAAATAAAAAACATACCTCAAACTTTTGTCCACAAAAGTTTCAGAAAATTCAGTTTCAGCTCGACACTAAAATATTTTCAAAGTGCTTGAACTGTTAAAAGAAGAGAAAAGGTCATGCTTGACTAAAATAACAAATGAAGTCCAATTGTGAAAATTCAAGCTGGTAATTGTTAAGCATGTTTTATATATTCAGAAACATATTTTTATTATTTTTTCAGAAATGTGGAAGGCTATGAAAACAAGTGGGAAAAAGGTCTAGTTTATGTTTTTCTTTGTTTTCCAAAATCCCTGTTTTTCTGTCTTATTTTTCTTCCACAAAAACAATCATGCAATTGATTGTTTTCAAACTCCACAAATCAAACCAATCTCATCGATTTGTAGTTCATATATCATAGAACACTTTCATGCCAAGAAAACATAAAATGTGATTCTCTAACATATTGAAAACAAGTGCTAGATATTGATACTTGGCTAGTTTTTCAGAAAGAATTCCAAATAGAAACATCAAAAGAAAACATCCAAATTTTCTATTGCCATCTTGTTTTCTTGATTCAAACAAAGACAAATAATATTTGTAGGTTGAAAACAACCTTGGTCCAACACTTGGGACAGAAATTCATCAAAGCATCAGATGGAAAACATCATAGAAGCAATACTAATCATCAGGAAAAATAATATTTGTTTTGAAAGAAAATATTTATTGCAATGCATATATGACCATTGTCACATACACATGTTGATCCACACAAACATGTTGAGAGAAAAAATTTGTTGGCCCACATTTTTGTCTCCTTAAACTACAGTACAAGGATCCAAAAACTGGGGTGTGACAGATCTTCCCTCCTTAAATGAATCTCATCCCAAGATTCGCAAGAAGGAAAAGAGAGGGTGTGGCCAAGACAAGAGTTTTAGCACATTAGCCTTCAAAACCAGCTGCTTGGTGGTTGGTAACATTAAGCGCAGGTGCTTCCCCCCTTTGATTAATCTTACCAATAATCCACCGGTAGGTTAGCTTTCCAAAGGGTTTGGGTGCCATGTTCTAAACCTCTAACATATTGCTCCTCAAAACCAAAGTATCCATCCACGGGTTACTCTTTAGTAATTGAACTTATTAAATCCCAATCCCATATCTCTGATAGGGATGCCACTATCAACTAGTTATCAGAACCATCACTGGAATATCAGGCTAGGATTATCAATCCACTATTATCTCCTTAGGGGTATAAACTCTCAAATTATTCTATAGTTCAATCTATCGGATATCCACCAATCTTTCTTAAGCATGAGTTTTCCATTGCTCCTTTCCTAAAACTTCGGGTGGTCCACTATTATGTTCTTAATCCAATCTTCCCTTAGAAAGGCACATATTATATCATTGGTCTCCATCAAGGACCATTTGTTTCACGATAATATTGCCGATGCTAAACCAAGAATCCAACAATCATGTTCCCATATATTAGGGGTCTTGTCCACTTTCTGACTACATCCATAATTCGTTTCAAAACCTACAGACTCATATCACATCATGAAAGCTAAAATATTTCTCTAAGAACAATCGCGACAGAGCGTGACAAGATCCAAATATTATGTCTCCAAGATTATCCATCTACTATCTCCAAGTCATAGTGATCTTTCCTAGAATCCAAAAATCATTCTTTTACGTCTGCCAATTTATTTTCTTACATATGTCAATCCAATAATTTCTCCAGCCTGTCTTTTACTAAAATCGATGTGTCTATAACAATCCAGGATAACCTTTCTACTACAATCGATATTTCTATAATAATCCAGCATGAGGGTCACTTGTGCAAACCATCATTCTCTTTATTCCAATACCATAAATTCTTCTCACAACAATTATTCCTATCCAATCCAAAATTCATTATCAGGAAGTTTGCACTAAGAATCCAATAGTTTCCATCTAAAAATTCTAAACCTCCAACCATTTCCTCAACGTTACATATTTTAGCTCCAGATAACTTCCAAAAGTTTGAAGTCCACAACTGGTTAGCCCCAGAGTATACACACTATAACATATCCTTGGTTCAACTCAATAATGCTCATATTCTCCTCAAACTTTCACTTCTATTCTAAACCACAAATCTAACTTCACCAAACTTATATACCAATGTCTGAATTTTCCCAAAATAGATACACGAGACATCTTACTGTCTAGTGAAACCATATCTCAAAACTCTGATATTCCCTTCAACTTCTTTGTTCTGGCAATCAGCTATAAAACATCATGCAACACCTTTCTCCTTGGTTTCGAAAAATATGTTAGTAATTTTAAAACTTGGTTAGGTGTTAATCTAAAGTTAGATACAATACGTTAGTGTCGTTAGTTTTAAAGATACTTTTTACTAGTGTCCCATTATGTCGGGGTCACAGAGTAGGAAACTAAACAAAAACTAGGGCTGTAACAGATCTGGTTCGGAAACGTGCCATAACTATGGCACGAGCCTCCCGTGCTTCCTTAACGTCATCTTTGTCTCGATGTTCCTTCGCCAAACTCTTTCTCTTATTCTTGGTTGGACCCTTGTCCTCTTGGGTCGCATCAGGATGAGCTAGAACACGATTCTTCTGGGCACAATCACGAGCAAAGTGTCCTTCCTTCCCACAAGTAAAGCAACCTGTGGTTTTACGTCTAACATTGACACGCTTCCTTGAGGGTGGTGGCATCGCAGGTAAAGTAATGTGGGTCGTAGGTGAACTAGGTTCCTGTTGTGTCACCATCTTCCTGCTGCGATTCTCATCAGCAAGCAGGCGCTGGTGTTCCCTCATAAGCGCAACATTATTCTCAGCATTGACAGTGCCAAGCTGAGTCAAATATTGCAGGGCAGCAAGGGTGGCATTGCGGTCTGCACGGGCGGCTTCACGGTCTTCCACAATCACTGCAAAAAGTTGGGCAACGACTGGCTCAGGCGGTGGGGATAGATCACTGGCCATACTGAAGAAAAGGAAAGGTATAAGACGAGAGCACATAAAGGGTGGTTCTGTTTTGAAAACTTGAGAAACAAACCGGCTCATAAGAGAGATGAGAACGGTAGAAACACAACAACAAAGGAGAGTCTCTAAGAAACCACAATCACATTCATATACCAACATACTCATAAAAGGGAGTCTCCAACAAGCATAACACAAACTTGAGGTTCACATAACACATGCATAAGTCTTACAACACATCTAGCACACACATAGTTCTTAATAGATTCACACAACACAAACAAACGTCTCGGGTGGGGATACCACAAATTTCCTAACAACCTGCGGCAATTCTAAGTGCTCGAGGATGCGCGTAGCTCCTCCTCCAACTCTGGTCTTGCTAGTCGCAAGCTGAAACTGAAGGTCTCTCACTTGTGCACGAAGGTGGGAGTCAATGTACTTTGGGGTTTCTTTTGTGCCACGAGACGACGCTCAGTAGCCGTAGAAACTCTCAGGTCTTTCTCCAGCTGGAATATCTCCCTTCCTCAAAGGTTGAACTCCGCCCTGAGACTATCAAGGGAAAACTGAGTGTTGTGTAGCTGTCCCTCCATGTGCTGGAAATGACGAGCAAAGACAAAGTCTTCTGTGACATCTATTGACCTGTCATCCTCATCGCGCCTCCCATAGTACCTATAGGGAGTGCCCTCGAACTTGCTGCGGAAAAAGTTCGCGAGCTTTCCGATAGTCCGCTGCATCACTCTAAGGATACCATCCTCCCAATTGTTTTCCTTCACTTCATAAGTGATCTCCGGGGTCGACGGTGCTAGCAAAAGGGCACAAATGGTACAGACCACCAACCAGGACATCTCCCGTCCGTCATGGTGAATCTAAGCTCCCTTCAACTAAGGTACTGGGCGACCGATAAGACGAGCCATCTTGACCAAATCCTCCTCAAAATGGCGGTAGCAATGGGCAGGCGTACCCAGCCGAAAAAAACTCGGTGAAGACAACTGCCATCTACAAAAATTTATAAGTATAGCTTAAGTTAGGTAACACTGTGCAAAATTTTAAGATGCTAAAAAATGTAACTTAGCATGATTGGATTTTTCAGAACATAGAAGTGATGGGGTATATAGAATATTTTAGTACTTAGTCATCTTGGTAACTTAGTTTTTATAAAACTAACTTTTCAGAGTACTTGCTAACATCTATGCTAACTAAGGTCTCTTAAGGTCAGGATAGCTCTGATACCAACTTTGTAAGGCCCCTAGAACAACAACCGAAGGACCTCTGATATGCGTACATTCTCAATACCAGATCACACGAGTCGTGAACAACATATCAAGTTGGCATATAGATACAACATCCACTTACCTAAAGGTTTTACAACAAGGTACGGTCACATGCCACAGTCTAACACAACTGCCACGCAGGGCATGCAACTCAACAAAATACAACAGAAGTGAACAACACACAATGCGGTAGAGCCCAAGTCACGCCTTAACCTACATGCTGCTGACCGGGAGACGAGCCTAGTTCGCAGGGCCATCAGTGCAGTACCCCTCCTCGTAGAACTCCTCTTGAGGCTGCTCCTCGAAGTCTGGCAAGTAGATACCAGGGACGAAACCAATATGAGTACATTTGAATGTACTCCGCAAGACATCCTTCATGAAGCTTAGAGAATGCAAGTATGCTTATTAGGTGGGGTGGGTAGGCTATACATAGGGTTCACTACCCATGATGGATGAAAGATACATCATGGTTGATTTTGACATATCTATATCTTTGTTGAAGAAGATACTTCAAAAGAAAATAATATAGTTTTCTTTCTCTTGTAGATATCGCATATCTAAGTGGTTTTGTAAGACTTTGTTTGAAAACAAAGTTTTTCTTTTGCAAAACTTCTTATAAAACAACTTCCAGCTTTTGTTTAGAAAAGAAAGTTTTTTCTTTGCAAAACTTCTTGTAAAAAAACTTCCAGCCTTTCTTCATTCGTACCTCATAGGTACAAGGTTCCTCTTTTCAGTACCTCACAGGTACAAAATCACTTTAAAAATCATCCTTCTTTGAAAACATTGACACAATTCTAGCTACATGGCCATTCAACTGTCCATATCCGAGGACGTGGCTATTCCGAATAGATTTACTCTACAGAGGTGTACACAATCCACAAGATACAGAACATCTGCCGTGAACAGACACGGACTGTCTCAAAAGTATACGAATATCTAATAACTGGCCCTAACCTTCCACTATGTTTAAGCTAGTGAGTGACTATATCTTCAATTGGGTTTGTTCTCCCCGGCACCACGTCACACACAGCCATGACAGGAGACCCAACTGTTGTGCCCGGAGGGAAAATTAATCCCACACTTGATATGCCTCGTGTTTCATAACTTGGCGACACTTCGGCTCGAGGGATCACATCCCTTATAGAAATTTGAGATAGAGCAGACACTAACAAGAACAAATTTCTAGCTAAGTCCCGTTCCCATGTTGGGGTAGAGTGGCAGTACGATAAATGTTGTCCGACGAAGTCTAGGTTATGTTTCATTTTTGAAAATACTTTTTTCCAAAAATGGCCACCGCACAAATCTCCTGTGGATAAGGCTCCGCCTTTCCACAGGGTTTTCCATAAAGTCTTTGTTTTGCAAAAGTCATATTTTTAGGGTGTCCACTTAGGTACTTCATGTTATTTTATTTTTTGTGGTAATAATACCATATGGTGGCTACGGCTTGGTAACACCAAGTTTGAGTACCGGCATGATAATAATTCATATAGTAATAATAGTGGTAATAGCCACAAAAAAAATAGTTTTTGATAGTCAAAGTTTAGTAAAACTTTAGAAGTGAAAACATGCATGATAGATAATGATAAGTGTAGTAGCAAGCATCAGGATGGCTTGCCTTGAAACTCTTTGTGTCCATGGCTTTGAAGTAGCTCGAACTTGACACACGGATCTACAACTCCTTCTTCTTCTTCTTGTTCTTCTTCGTTTTCTAACATCGTAAAAAGAATAAAGGACACAGACTCAGAACCAAATGAAGGCAAGCAATACTAAAAATCAACACATACAGCAAGAAAACATATACTAGAGCAATCACGCAAAAGTTATCGAGAAAACTATCACACAAACACACATGGTAAAAAGTTAGTACTAGAATACTTATGGTTGGGAAATCTTATTCCACATACTGAATATCATTGGTTGAGTGGGTGCACCACTCTCATACCAAGACATTGAAGAAGCTAAAAATATCCTTTGGTCACAAGGTTGATGTTGAATCCGCTGTTCGGCAAATCCCTCAGGTGACCCTATCGGGTTTCGAGTAGGAGAACCCATGGACGCTGGTGGCGATCGTCGGTTAGACAGGGGGCGAGATTTACCCAGGTTCGGGGCCCTCGTAGAGGTAAAACCCTTACTCATGCCTCTGTCGATCTGTATTAATCGAGTAGATCGGTTACAATGGTGGTTGCTCGAATCGAGAGTACGATCTCGAGTTCAAGGTTTCGGTGTTGCGGTGTTGCTTGGTCCTCTTCCGGGGATTCTCCTGGCCTTATATAGGTGGCCAGGTCTCAAACCCTACTCGGAGAGGACTCGAACTCTAACCTTAGGTTGGTTACATATTTCCTAACTTAACCCGCAAGATAGTGCGGGTGGGCTTCACGTGGGCCTTTTGGAATATCCAAGGGCTCCTCTTCTTGGGCCTTTAACCTTGGGCCCGAGATGGGGTGTCCTTACTCGCAAGGTCTAGGATCCATATATTCGTCAGTAACCCCCGAGCGTTTGCTCGAGTGGGATTTTTCCAGTCAAGTAGACGGTCAAACCTTTTTTGATCTTTCTTTTAGATAACCGGTAAGGTCGTTTTCTTGTTTAGAGGGCGTGTACCCTGTGTAATGAGCTTTTATACCCGAGTATCGAGTAATACAAGTGCCTGTTGTTATGGCTTTTATCGCAGAAGGATATGGCACAACAGCTTGGCTCTCCCGAAAGATCAGGGCCAATTAATTGCGACTAGGGCAAAAACAGTTCTGTCCTACACAGATTCGAGACCTCCGACTCAAACCCGATAAGGTGATTGTTGCGACTGGGCCGTTGTGGACTTATCGAGTCGAACTTAACCTATGGGGGCACCCGGCGCGTTCGCTAGGATTTTTCTTCGTGTTGTTGACACGGAATCGTACCGGAGGACGCAGCTTGAGTGCGACTTCGGGCCCTCAAGAAAGATCTCTCGGGTCTTACCTTCATATTCGAAGAATATGGCATCCGGATGTGCCTAGTCGGCTGAACAATCCAGGTTCTTTATGATGTATAAATATCATGTGAATGAAAAAAGGCAGGTTCTGCCTACTCGAGTAAATTTTCGATTTTGTAGTTCTTTTATCCATACGAAAGAGTTTTCGTGTTAGGAGTTTTATGCCCATATGAAAGAGTTTTCATGTTTGGGAGATCGTACCCATACGAAAGAGTTTTCATGTGCAGGGTATTTTTCTCCGTCTTAAAGGAGTCTTGCTTCATGATTTGTTCATGAAAAAGTTGCTTCTATTCGAAGGAAATTTGTTCATACGAAGTTGTTTTCGCGTGTGAACTTTCCATTCGAAGCTTTGTTCAATTTGATGATGCACGCTATGACGTCATGGCGCACTTTCCTCCTCCCGATGGGACATGACGGAGTGAGAGCAGAAGGACTGGCCCACATTGTCAGCTTTTTGACCGGGAAACGAGACATCGTTCCCGGTTTTTACGCAAACCGTGCAGTAAATGCGCACGATCTCTTGTTAAGATCGTGGCAGGAAACAGCGCTCACCGCGTCCTCGTTTCGTCTTCACACGTGGTGGCTGCGATGAGAGCCACGTGGTGCATCGAACGGCCAGTATCGATTTGTTCCGTGTATAAGTACGGGTCTTTGCGATGCGGTAAGATTTTCCCAGCCTTCGTCTTCCAATCCATCTTCTTCCTCGCGCTCATCTTCTTTCTTCCTCCAAGCTCGTGCCTAGCAGCGATGGCGGGAGGCAAGAGACGCGGTGCTGCCATTTCCGCATCCGGGGAAGCTTCGACGCAACCTGCACCGCGCTCGGGCGACTGGCGTTTGCCCAACACCACAGCGAAGAGCATCAAGGAGATGCAGCGGGAGGGGCTGCTGCCTGCGGAGTCCGAGAAGCGGGTGCATCTCAGAAAGAAGGAAGAGGTACCCAACCCACAAGAGAACGAGCGCGTGGTCTTCGCGGACCATGTGTCACGCGGTCTTTCCTTTCCCCTCCATCCGTTTCTTGTGGCGTTGCTGTATGTTTATGGCATACAGCTCCAGGATCTTCCTCCGAATGTGATACAACACATTTCGTGCTTTATCGTGTTCTGCGAATGCTTCTTAGGCATTCGCCCACACTAGGGGCTCTGGAAGGCCCTCTTCAAAGTCCGGATCTTCCGCGAGAAATCGCGGGTGGAATCTGAGCTTGGCGAGCCGCTTCGCACGGGTGGCTTCGGGATCCAAGCAAAATCGGAGAATAGCTACTTCAGCATGTACTTCATCGACTCCGCCCAAGGCTGGAGGAAAAAGTGGTTTTACGTCATCGACAACAGCTCAGGTGGGATCGTGGAATTCCACCCGTTCGCTGTCTTGAAGAGTCGGAAATCCTGGGCGCACAAGTTGTCGGCTGAAGAAACCCAAGTCGTCATGCCACTACTCGCAAGAGTGACAGCTCTCCGTGATCAAGCTGGTGGAGTCGTACTCAACGGGCTACACCTGGCGGGTATCTTTCTCAAGCGCAGGATCCAACCTCTGCAGCACAGGCCCTCCACGATGTGGGAATACCAAGGCTCTGAGGATCCCAGTCGTGTGAGCCGTGAAGAGCTCTCGAACGTCGAGTTCGAGAAAAAGATTGCGGCCATCACCAGCTTGAAGGTGGGAGAAAAATATCCCGACTGCACGGTCGCAGCCTTTGATGCATCAAGGCCTCCACCATCTGAAGTAAGTTTGCCTTTCATTCTCGTGACTTTTTCTTGGTCTGGATTTCAGTCGACTGAACTTCTTCTGTCTTCTCCCATAGAGTTTATCCATGGCCACCTGCTACCCTCCTGTATCTGGGGAGGAGGCCTCGGAGTTATTGGCGAGTAACCTGGATGGCCCAGCCGACACCAGTGTTGATGACGCTTCTTCGAGCTCCGACCAAGATTCTTCGGATGAAGCAGGGGACTCGGGTGGCGGTCATCATAAACACCGTCGAGTGGAGGGTGACGAGGCCACCTCTAAGGACAACTCCTTGGAAGAGTCGCCCGGGAAGGAGCCCATAAATGCTACCCCTCTGCGTATGCGCGCCCCTTCCTTCTCATTCCCAGTTATCCAGACCGCCTGGAATGCGGATATGCTGGATGAGGAGGATGACGAAGATGAGTAAGTTTCTTTCCCTGTTCTTTTAGTCGAACGTTTTCCTTCGGCGTCTTGTTGACGCTTTGTCTTTTGTTGCAGCCTGCAAACCATTAGTCCTCGCAGGTGCGCCTCTTCCCTTCCTCCCGAAAGGAGGAATAAAGCAGGAGCTGCGGATGAGACTCCTACTACTGGCACTGTCCAAAATTCGCCCAGCGTAGCCCCCAATGCGGCGACTACGGAACATGGAGTTCCTAGTTCTGCTGCCGGAGCTTCAGCTTCAAAAGAGGTGACGGGTAGCTCAGCAGATCCCCTCTCTCATGCCAAGGGCCAGGTAAATTCTGTTACTTGCCTTTAGTTTGTTATCGGGTGCACGACAGTGCTCCCGATGGGAGTAGCCCCCGAGGCTGTAGTTGGTCGCATGTGATCGGCTACAGGCTCAAAGTCTGTCTTTTCCTTCTTCTTGGTTTTATCGGGTGCACGGCAGTGCTCCCGATGGGAGTAGCCCCCGAGGCTTTACTCGATTGATTGCAATCGGGTATAGGATCCAATTTTTCTCTTCTAATTCTTCTATTTCTGTGTTCTTTGCACTCGCTCGTTGACTCCCTTGCGGCGATTGGCCGCCGCGTTATTTTTGCTGAGTCTGAGTGCGGGATCCTTCGGGCGGACCGTAGTCGACTCACCACAGAGAATGAGCTTCTTTGAGGTAAGCTTAGCCTTCTTTTTCTGTTTGCATTTTTTCCATCAGTTCTTCGATTCTGATAAGTGTTGCCGTGCAGCTCAACTTGAGTTTTCGAAGACCGAGAAAGACAATGCTTCTACTCGGGTAACAGCTCTAGAGGCTGAGTTGGCGGCCGTTCGCCAGGATCTGGAATCCTCCCGCATGTCTTCGGCTGATCTTGAAGGGAAGCTTGCTTCTACCCAAGAGGCTTTGAAGAAGTTGGAGGAAACCAGCACCAAGGCGGATGCCGATCTTGTCGACTTTATTCGTCCCCTTGCCGAACGCTTTGCGGGTAAGTTACCTTTGGCTTATACTTTGTCTTCTCCTGTCTTGAGTCTGGATGTTCTTTTCTTTGTAGGTCTTCTGGGTGTTCCTCTGGTAGTTCCTGGAGTCCGGTGGGTGGACGCGCTGACGGACTCGCTTGCCCAGCTCAGGAGGCATGCTGAAGGAGTTTGCTCCTTGGTCGGCAATGCCACTCAAGTGTTGACGCAGCTGCATGGTCGCCTTCTCGTCAATGCTGCATCTCCACCCGCGCTAGGTGACCTGCTGAAGATCTTCTCGGAGAGAAATCTCCTTGATGCCTACGCGGTCGCTCAGTCGGAGTCTGGGGTGAAGACGGCCATCTAGTTCGCGCTGGCGCATGGAGTTAGCGGCTTGGAGGAGGCCTACTCGGATCTCCTAGTCGATCCTTCCACGGGCAAAAAGGTAGGGCTTCGTCGATTTGGCGAGCCAGCCGCCGTCCTCGCTCGGAAGTTATCTGAGCTGTTTGCTCGACTTAAGGGAGGGACGACTGCCGCGAGTGGGAGTACCACTGTAGCTTCTTAGTTTATTTCGTTTGTACTTTGCAACTTCGATTGTAATGAACCCTGGGATGTGCTCCCGTTAGTCCAATATTTTAATCGAGATGCTTTTGCTGAAATGCTTCCCGAGATTGTACGTGTGCTCCCGATGGGAGTAGCCCCCGAGCACCTGTCGAATAGGTGGTGAATATATCTCGAGTAGGGCACCTTATTCCTTTAATCTTCTTTGTACTTTTCAGGTATCCGAAGTGGCCGCAGAACCTTCAGGTGGACCTGCTGCCCCAACAGATCCGCTTGTCACCGCTGTTGGGACTTTGGCAGGTCTTCGTGATCGTGTAGCTGATGGTGAGCGCAGACTGAAAGCGTTGCGCGGGGTAGCTGATGTGGCGAAGTCCAAGCAAAAACTGGCGACTGAACGCGAACAGTTTCTGATGGACGAGTTGGCTTCCGTCGCTAGGGACTTGCTGTGTAAGTAATACAGCCCCCGAGTCTTTTTTAGTCTTGTTTCCTTGCCTAATCGTGCATGTTTGCTCTTCAGTTATTAAACCGGATGATAGGGAGGAAAACCAGTGGGTAGAAAACCACATCCTTCAAGAAGCTGGCAGCTCAAGGCCTCATGCGAGTAACTTTTGGTCTGATCGCAGTCGAGGCTTTGTGTTGGCTACTTTGAAGTTCTGTGTCGCCCAGGTAAAAGTTCTTGTGAGTTCTTTTCACGAGGTCTTGGTCGCGATGAACGCCTCTTTCTATCTGCTGCAAAGGGGTCCTGAAGACTGGAGCCATCTCCTCAGACTTTTCGGGCAAGAGGGAGAGATTCGCGAGTGTGTACGTAATCAGATGACTTGCGGCGCGGTGGTGGCTCTCTCCTTTGTCCGGATATGGCATCCTGAGGTGAACTTTAACTCCGTAGCTAGGCTGCCAGATGGTCCAATCGATGATATTTCGCCGCATTATGACGCTGTTCGCCCTGCAGCGGAAGAAATCATTCGATTGACCTCCGATGAAGTAGATAGAGTGCTGGTGACTGAGAATGCTCGGCACCATGATTGATTGTTGGATGTATACATCCTGTAATGCTTGTATAGTTTGTAAAAACTGTTGTAAGGTGTGGAACCCTGTATGTATATATTTTCCAGTGACGCTGAGTTTTAGGCGTAACCCCCGTGTGTTTATGGGGTGTATACCTGTAACTATTTAGCGTGTAAGGATGAATAATCTTCGAGTAAATATGGTTGAGAAACCATGTATTTTATTGCGATGACTGAAAAGTCATGTATTCGAGCTACAAGAGCGGCTAGTATAGCCTTATTTGTTGTGAGAACAATTAAATCTAGGGATAAAATTTGCGGAGGTGTGCAATATTCCAAGGATTGGAATAGATTCCTCCAGTCGATGGGTTCTTCAGCCTGTAGGCTCCGCCTGGAATAACTTCGTGTATGATGAAGGGTCCTTCCCATGGCGGCTCGAGCTTGTGTCCCTCCTTCTGCTTGAGCCGCAGCACTAGATCTCCTACCGCAAATGCTCTGTGGCGTATGCGGCGACTATGATAGTTTTGCAGCGATTGCTGATATACTGCGGACCTTGCGAGCGCTATATCGCGCATCTCATTGAGTGCATCCATATCTTCCGCGAGTGCCCTATTGGAGGTTTCTTCGCTGTAAGCCACAACTCGTGGGGCGCTGAACCTAACATCCTCGGGAAGGACCGCTTCTGCCCCGTATACCATGAAAAATGGCGTGTAGTTTGTGGATCGGTTTGGAGTTGTGCGGAGGCTCCATAATACGGAGGAGAGCTCTTCGGCCCAATGTCCTGCTGCTGGGTGTAGACGATCGAGTAGACGTTTCTTGATGCCAGCTGAAACTAAGCCGTTGGATCTTTCGACTTGTCCGTTCGTTTGCGGGTGGGCAACTGAAGCAAACTTGAAGTAGATGCCCTTTTCCTCGCAGAACTGTTGTGTTTCCTTTCCCGTGAAGTTTGTACCATTGTCTGTAATGATATCGTGTGGTACCCCAAATCTGCATACGATGGAATCGAGGAGCTTAACGGCGCATTGGGCACTAGCCGAAGTTACTGGCATGGCCTCGATCCAATTGGTAAATTTGTCGACTGCGACCAGTAAGTGTGTATATCCACCCGGCGTGGAGTTGCGTAGTGGTCCTACCATGTCTAGCCCCCACTGTGCAAAGGGCCAGGCGATGGATAT
The DNA here is from genome assembly GCA_028641055.1 of Alopecurus myosuroides. Lineage (NCBI taxonomy): Eukaryota > Viridiplantae > Streptophyta > Magnoliopsida > Poales > Poaceae > Alopecurus > Alopecurus myosuroides. Next base: position 359,130,599 of record CM054061.1, read on the forward strand.
CATGTGCAATTCCGTAGCAGGTGCATGTGGTCTTGGTGCGAATCGCTGGCAAGCGTTGCATCTTTCAACTAGCTCCTTTGCATCGGTGGCTGCCGTGAGCCAGTAGAATCCTGCTCGGAAGGCTTTTCCCATGATTGTTTTCCAGCTAGCGTGATGCCCACAGTCTCCTTGGTGGATGTCCTGGAGTGATTTCTTTGCCATCTTCGGGTGCAATGCAGCGCTGAAGTATACCCGAGATGCTTTGCTTGTATAATTCTCCGTTGATTACCCGAAAGGATTTACTGCGTCTGATTATCTGTCGAGCCTCACGAGGATCGGCCGGGAGCTGTTTGGTCGACAGGTAGTCGAGGTATTTCTGCGTCCAGATTGGCTCGACCAGAAAAACCTGTCGTGAAATGTTATGAATAAGCTCGATGATGGCGACTTGCGGGCTGACCTCTGTTTCTGGTGCTGTGGGTGTTCCTGCAGCTTTTTTGATTTTGACTGAGCGCTTGGTCATCCGCTCGAAACATATTCCTGGTGGTATGGGTGTGTTTGTGGAACCCATGTTTGCCTGTTTATCTGCTTCTTCGTTGCTGGATCTCGCAATGTGCTTCAGCTCGCATCCCTTGAAGCTTCCTTCGAGTAGGTTGTACATGTCGTGATATGCGACCATGTTTTCAGCAATTGCGTCGCATTCTTTCATTGTCTGCTGCACGATGAGATTGGAGTCGCCGTAGATCATTAATCGGGTGGCTCACAGACAACTGCCATCTTCATCCCATGCAACAGAGCTTCATATTCTGCATCGTTGTTCGATGCCGGATCATCGGGTGGAAAGTCCAATCGTAGGACGTATTGCAGCTTGTCTCCCCTAGGCGATATGAGTACGATTCCAGCTCCTGCTCCTTCGTTTCTTTTGGACCCGTCAAAGTACATTATCCAGTTGCTCGTGTATTCAGGCGGTCCGGGCGTTTGTAGCTCTGTCCACTCACTTAAGAATTCCACGAGTACCTGGGATTTGACTGCATTGCGCCCTGCATAAGTGATGTCCCAAGCGCCCAGCTCGATGCTCCATTTGGCTATTCTTCCGGATGCCATAGGGTTGTTCATGATTGTCCCAAGTGACGCATCATTAACCACTGTGATGACGTGTTCCTGGAAATAGTGCTTGAGCTTTCGGGCTGTAAGAACAACTCCATATGCGAGCTTCTGGTAATGAGGATATCGTTGCTTGCATGGCGAGAGCACTTCACTGATGTAATAGATCGGTCGTTGGACTCCGTACGCTTTGCCCTCCTCAGGTCGTTCGACTACGATTGCTGTGCTGATGACCTGGTTTGTGGCGGCTAGGTACAAGTAGAGTGGCTCCCTTTCTTGCGGTGTTGCAAGTACGCGCCTGCTTTGCTGCGATCGCTTCAAGTCTGCGAACGCTTGTTTAGCTTCTGGTGTCCACTCGAATTTGTTCGTCTTCTTCAACAGCTTGTAGAAGGGTAACGCTTGCTCTCCCAATCGGGCGATGAACCTGCTCAGAGCGGCTAGTCGCCCTGCGAGCTGCTGGACTCCGCGTAGATTGGTTGGCTCCTTCATAGTCAAGATTGTTTGTATGTTCTCTGGGTTGGCTTTGATGCCTCTGGCGGATACCAGGTACCCGAGAAGTTTTCCTGCTGGGACGCCGAAGACGCATTTTGTCGGGTTGAGCTTGATCCTGTATGCGTTGAGGGCGTCGAATGTTTCTCTAACGTCCTCGATGCGTGTGTCCTCAACTCGAGTCTTGATGACAATGTCGTCAACGTACACTTGTACATTCTTGCCAATGAGCTTGGCGAGGCATTTTTGCATGCAGCACTGATATGTTGCACCTGCGTTCTTGAGCCCGAAGGGCATTGTCGTGTAGCAGTATACACCGTGTGGCGTGATGAATGTTGTTTTTTCTTCGTCCTCCTGTTTCATCCGGATCTGATTATATCCCGAGTAGGCTTCCAGGAAGGAGAGGTGTTGACAGCCTACCGTAGAGTCCACGATCTGGTCGATTCGCGGGAGGGGGAAGTTATCCTTGGGGCAGTGCTTGTTTAACGACGTGTAGTCGATGCATGCCCGAAGGATGTCCGTGTTCTTCTTGGGGACCAGCACTGGGTTTGCTAACCAGGTGGATATCTTGATCTCCCTGATGAAATTTGCTGCTAGCAATCTATTTACTTCTTGTCCAAGCGCTTTCTGCTTGGGTTCTGAAAATCGTCGAGTAGTCTGTTTGATGGGTTTGGCATCTGGAAAGACATCGAGTGAGTGCTCGGCAAACTCCCTGGGTATTCCTGGCATATCTGAGGGCTGCCAGGCAAAAATTTCCCAGTACTCACGGAGGAGTTCGACGAGCGCGCTTTCCTATGCCTGCGAGAGGGTTGTTGAGACCATCGTTGTCTTCGCAGAATCTGTCGGGTGCACTTGATGCTTTCGGGTGTCACGGTTGGCGCTGAACTCCAGCTCAGGCGCGTTTTTCTTCATGAGGGGCATCACGGAGTGATCCGTGGTTTTTGCCAGCTCTTGAAGTTCTTCTTGCATCCCGAAAGATTTTGCGATCTCATTGAATTCAATGTCGCACTTGTTGGATTTCTGAAAGTCTCCGTCGATGGTGATCACACCATATTCTCCAGGTAATTTGAGCTTCAGGTATGCGTAGTGTGGTACTGCCATGAATCTGTCGAACGCTGTTCGGCCAAGAATGGCGTGGTACTGTGAAGGCCAGTCGACGACTTCGAAGTCGAGGAATTCTCTTCTGTAGTTGCTTTTAGTGCCCAGCACAACTTCTAGGTTGATTGTTCCGAGTGTACGGATTGCCTTTCCCGGAACTGTCCCGTGGAAGGATGTTTCTGATTCCGCAAGGCCGTCCAGGTTCCTGTTCATCCGACGGAGTGTATCCGCGTAAATAATGTTGATGCCGCTGCCACCATCCATGAACACGCGGGCCAAGTCGTAGTTTCCAATCTGCGCTTGGATAACGAGGGCGGCGTGTCCTGGTCGATAGACTCGTGGTGGGTGGTCTTTCATCGAGAACGTGATCGGCTGGTCTGCCATCTTCAGGTACTCGGGCTTTGTTGGCGGGGTCTGCACATCCATGCATAACTGCCTCGTGTTAAGTCTTTTGAGCTCTGCGAGATGGACATACCTTCTGGATCATCGCTAATTGTCCCGTCGGATTCGGGTATGCGTTGGCTCCGGAGTTTTGTGCGGGTGGTGCTGGGAGTGCAGCTAGCGCCATGTTTGGATTTGCTGGTGGAGGTAGGGGTTGTGGCGGTTGGAATCCTTGGTGGCCTCCTCCTGGAAGTGGCGGGTAATTTGGAATAGTTGTTGATCTGCTTTTCTTCGTGAAAGGCTCATGAATGTCATGGAACTTCCGACAATCCTTGAGGAGGTGCGTTGCCTTGGTTTTGCCCGTGCGCTTATCTATAAACAGATGTAGCGAGCAGTAAGCGTCAAGGTCCTCCTCGGGACTTTTCTCTTCAGCTTTTGGCTTCCATTCGTGACTTCCACGTCGCCCAGTGTCGCGACCTCGCGTGAACTCCGCTGCCACCATCTCTTCTCGATCTTCGTGATCGTAGTATTTCCTTCTCTTTCTTCGGCCATGGCGATCTTCGTCGTGTGCGGGTGATGATGCTCTCTCATTGTGCACCGCATCTTCTCCGTTAGCCCATTTGTCGGCTATGTTCATCAGCTCCCCAATAGTTTTGGGTGCGGCTCTGCCTAGTTCTTCTCTGAAAGCCGTTCTTTGGGCGCCTTTTGCGAAGGCTTCGATCGCTACTTCTTCCGAGATGGTTCCCGCAGTGTTCCTGAGTGTGGTCCACCGCTGGATATATTCGCAGGTGGACTCGCCGCTTTTTTGCTTGCATGCTCGCAGTTCTTCAATGGTGGCCGGCCTCTTGTAGGTCGACTGGAAATTTTTGCAAAAGTCGCGGTGCAAGTCATCCCACGATGCGTAACAAGATCTTGGTCTTCTTTCCAGCCAACTGCGGGCCGCGCCAACGAGATGCAAATTGAGATATTGCATTGCTGTGTTCTTGTTCCCACGTTGGCATTTTACTTCCGTGAGGTAATCACTTAGCCATTGAGAGGGCTCGAGTGAGCCGTCGTACTTTGTCACTTCCGTGCTGAGCTTGAATCTTCTGGGTAGAGGGGCTTCGCGGATGCTGCGGGCAAAGCAGAGCGCACCACAGGTTTCGTCATCCGAGGAGCCGGACGAAGAGCGCTCGCGATATCGCGAAGCCCTTGCCTTGTCCACCTTGTTTTGTGCGATGTCAGATCGCGCGTCATATCCTGGCCGGTCGCGGTCGGCGTCCCTCCTTGGCTCCTTGCTTTGTTTTTGCGAGCGGCTGCTGTTATGTCGCGAGCCTTTGTCCCTCGGGCTGTCTTCCCTGCTGCTTCGACTGTCTCCGCGACGTCTAGCTTCTTTTCCTCGACCACGTCGTGGCGACTTGTCTCTTCTTGGCGAAGGGCTCCTGCGCTTGCGGGGCGCTTCTTTTTCCTTTTCTTTGTCTTTCTCCAGTTGCTCCGCGGCTTTCCTGCGGTCGTAGGAGGCAAGCCTTGTGGCTGCCAGTCCCAACCCCTTATGTACTTGTTTATACTGCTCCGCCCGAGGATCACTTTCCGTCGGTTGATTCATCTGCATGTAAGTTGCTGCGGCTAGAACCGCGGCAGCAGGGGTTTGCGGGTAGACATAGCCGTCGTCATCGACTCGCATGAGAGAAGGAGTGGCCGACCTGCTGGTTCCGGCTAGGGACTCGATGTTCCTGGATGTAGATGCGTGCCCTTTCCTCGTGGGTCGGGTTCCGACCGAGGGTGCCATGGACAGCTCAGCTCGTCGTTGGCTTGACTCATCTGCCGCTCTTCTTCGGCGGGCCAAGTCTACCCGAGCGTCCTTGATGGTTGCGGCTGCTCTCACTAGGTGATAGTGGTAGGCAACCATGTCTTCGTGTGATGCTCCGGCTGCGGGTGGTTTGCTCGTTCGCATAGCCTCCTTGGCTCGGTCCCAAGATTCCCGCGAGACGCCGATTATGTTGCGCTCTACCGCGCTATGTTCTGTTTCCGGGGTTTGTTCCGATCCTGCCATGCAGACTTGGGCCAGTCGAGGCTCGTGTGTCCTAGGCGTAGATCGAAAGGCCCTTTGAACCTTTGAGGGCTCCTCTGTCGAGAGGGTATGGTATTCGTTGGTGTTGAAACGGATGGATTCTCCGCTTTTCTCCAGGTGACGGCGCGAGTCGACGGCTCCAGATTCAGATTCTGATTCGTCCAAGAAGTGGAGGATTCCATCCCTGTTGGTCACGAACTTCAGGCTCCCGAACGTCAAGGTGACGCTCCTCTCCAGATCCTCGAATACCGGGCGTGATTCCGGCGAGTGAGGTGTGACCACGACAGATCCGATCCGTATAGGATTGTTCGGAGCCGTAGTCGATGGTTTCCAACGGGAGTTGGTTGTCGATGAAGCCAAAGATGCCGGTGATCCAGCGTCCGCCATTCCCACAGACGGCGCCAATTGTCGAATCCGCTGTTCGGCGAATCCCTCAGGTGACCCTATCGGGTTTCGAGTAGGAGAACCCATGGACGCTGGTGGCGATCGTCGGTTAGACAGGGGGCGAGATTTACCCAGGTTCGGGGCCCTCGTAGAGGTAAAACCCTTACTCCTGCCTCTGTCGATCTGTATTAATCGAGTAGATCGGTTACAATGGTGGTTGCTCGAATCGAGAGTATGATCTCGAGTTCAAGGTTTCGGTGTTGCGGTGTTGCTTGGTCCTCTTCTGGGGATTCTCCTGGCCGTATATAGGTGGCCAGGTCTCAAACCCTACTCGGAGAGGACTCGAACTCTAACCTTAGGTCGGTTACATATTTCCTAACTTAACCCGCAAGATAGTGCGGGTGGGCTTCACGTGGGCCTTTTGGAATACTCCAAGGGCTCCTCTTCTTGGGCCTTTAACCTTGGGCCCGAGATGGGGTGTCCTTACTCGCAAGGTCCAGGATCCATATCTTCGTCAGTTGAGACTACTAAAGTAATAACAAATTTCAAAGCAATACCCATGTCAGTGGGTATTAACAACAACACAAGCAAGGATCATTATTAAGTTTACGACTAACCCAATGCATAGCTAACTAAGATAAGAATAAACACAACCATAGCATTGGTACAATAATCAAGCTAAAGTAATCACTCAGAAAAGCAAACCACAGATGAACCATGTGTTTACTGACTATGCTCAAATCTACACAAAGACTAAAGAATCACTCAATCATAAATATAACTAAACAAACCAGCAGCTGAACCACTTGTAACAAGTCATAAGAAACACTCGAAAACACAAACATCACATGAGATAACTATGGCTAGAGATAGGATAAAAACAGGGGTTTACTAAAAGCATACTAGTATGAAATATTACTACGCAAGCATGCCTAAGAATTAATGTATTCCACAACCAATACCAACTAGCAACTAAAATAGTCATGTCACAATAACAGGAGTGGAAACATGCTAAATATGTTAGACTAAACAGGCCCCCATAAAATGGTAAGGCAATAATAACAGAGCAACTCATAAATTCTAGGGGTATCACTAATACAATAATTAGAGAAGCAACCAACACTAGAAGAATGCATTTTCCTTAACAAGCAACACATGATTATAAATACCCATTAACAGAACATAACCTTACACATGCTAGTAAATAATAATACCAAAACTTATTCTGTGAAACGACTGCTCAACAAGAATCAACCAAGTCTACTTAATCATGCTTTTCTAACAACCAAAGAACAAGCATCGAAATAGCATGTTATGAAATCAGTAGCTAAGCACTCTACTTATGCTCAAACAACACTTTATAAAATTAATCCACTAAGGGGAAAATCTAGCCACACATAATCCTCAACACTAGGAAACATTTCTATTAGTGCAAACAACACACATAAGAAAAAGCTAGACTACTAGGAATGTGCCTATGGTGGAGAAATTATATTTATCACAAAGCCTCTTGTTGCACTTGTGGAAAAATAATATTCCACTACTCAATCATCACCAACCACTCATACTAGTGAAAAACAATAGGGTGCATCTAATCAAGAAAATTCTACTCATGCTTTCCTATAAACTAAAGTACAAGCTAATAGAGGTGGTAATATCAAAAAGTCAGTACCAAAATGGTAGTGGACTCATCAAAGCAAGCTCAAAAATCTAATTACTAAACTTAACAATATAATGCCCACAATTTCTATTCAATACAAATACTAGAAAACAATACTAGGCTATTCCCTCTTTCTATTTGTTTTCCAAACATGACCAAACTTCCTAACATACTAGTACTGTAAGAAAACAACATTATAACAAAGAGTAACACATCTACACATGCTAAAAAATCAAGATTCTATAACACAAACATTTATTTAAAACTATTTGCACAAGATTTAAAATAAACAGAAAAGTGATGAATCTAGAAAGGCATGCCATAAATAAACTAGAGCTCTAAAAATTACACCAAGGTAGGATTACATAGATATACACATACAAAAATTCATCCAATTGGATTCAAATAAAAAATAAATTTTAAACAACCTACAAAAATCCTAGAAATGCCCAATGGACATTTACCAAAAAGGATGGAATTTTTCGTAAGAAACCCTCCTTGATGCAAGGACATATCCTATTTATAGATATACTCATGTGCTACTCAAAACAACTTGGTTTCCATGATTTGGATTTATATTTTTAAAGTTATGCACAAAATGTTTAAACATATAGTCTCTACCAAAATAAATACTACTCCAAAAAAAATGCAAAAAGTGAAACCACCACTTGGATATGGTTAGGAATTTGCTTAGCTACCACCTTGATTTTTGGTTTGGCTAAAAACCATTTCTTTCTATTTTCCCAAGGCCAAAGATACATGTCAGTTTCTGCATAAACATGAAAACATAACTCTCAGAAAAAAACACTAGGCGGGCCGGATCTGCTGTGGTCGAGCTGCTACTGGGCTTGTCTGGCCTAGACGTGAGGTGAAGGGGTAAGTGAGTGTGCACGGCTTAGATTAGACCGCATCGACGGATGGGGTTCATATCCTACCTCTGGGCATGCATACATGGGCAGAAACCCTAGTAAAACTTGGGCGTTCAAGGCGGCTCAACTAGGGGCGGTTCTTGCCGATGGAGAGGTGGTGAAGGGCTTGAGGGAGGTCGAAGAAGGCCGGGCATGCGTGTAGCTTTGACGACGAAGCTCCAAAATATGGTGGTGCTCGAGTACGTCCTTCTCGGGGCGTGGATGGCGCCAAGAACCTGCAGGTCCAAAAGCCAAACGCCCATGTCAGCGAGGTGCTCCTCGTGCAGGGATGTCTAAAGAAACAAAAATGGCAGGGAACAAAGCACGGAGGTGGCGGTAACCTTCCCGGGAAGGTTCCACGGGAAAAGGCGAGAGCAAGCTCCTCCTCACTCGCAGAGAGTAAGAGGAGAGCTGAGGCTTGGTGGGGTGGGGAGGCAGAGGTGGCAGAATGGTATGGCGACGTTGGGGCAGGAGCGTGCAACATATATGCGGGGGCGCCCTGTTCGCCTCGGGCAATGCCCTGGACGGTGCACGTCGATGTGCTGCGAGGCGGGGAGGTCCTGGACGTGCGTGCACTCGAGTGGGGCATCGAGGAGTGGGGCGTGCCAAGCATCATGGCCACAATGTTGCGTGGTCGGGTAGGTGGTTGTTGTGCTCTGTCTTGTCTCCCCTCTCTCCATGGTCTCCTCTTCTCACCCTCCTCTCTCTCTCAAGTCAACTTCCAGGGTATCTAAGGGTTGTGTCTCAAAATGGCACACTGGGGAGTAGATAGGACATGATCCCCTCCCCCAATTCACTTGAATACAAATAAAAAACATCCCTCAAAATTCTGTTCACAATAGTTTCAGAAAATTCAGTTTCAGCTCGAGAGTGAAATATTTTCTAAGTGCTAGAATTGTTAAAAACAGAAAAAATTTCATGCTTCACTAATATAAAAAATGAAGTCCAATTTTGAAAATTCAAGCTGGTAATTGTCAAGCATGTTATAAATATTCATAAACATATGTTTATTATTTTTTTCGAAATGTGGAAGGCTATGAAAACATGTGGGAAAAAGGACTAGTTTCAGTTTTTCTCTATTTTCCAAAATCCCCGTTTTTCTGTCTTATTTTTCTTCCAGAAAACAATCATGCAATTGATTGTTTTCAAACTCCACAAATCAAACCAAGCTCATAGGTTTGTAGTCCATATATCATGGAACACTTTCATTCCAAGAAAACATAAAATGTGATTCTCTAATATATTGAAAACAAGTGCTAGATATTGATACTTAGCTAGTTTTTCAGAAATAATTCCATATAGAAACATCAAAAGAAAACATCCAAATTTACTATTGCCATCCTGTTTTCTTGATTCAAACAAATCCAAATAATATTGTTAGGTTGAAAACAACCTTGTTCCAACACTTGGGACAAAAATTCATCAAAGCATCATATGGAAAACATCACAGAAGCAATAGTAATCATCAGGAAAAATAATATTTGTTTTGAAAGAAAATATTTCTTGCAATGCTTATATTCCCATTGTCACATACACATGTTGATCCACACAAACATGTTGAGAGAAAAAAATTTTGTTGGCCCACATTTTTGTCTCCTAAAACTACAGTACAAGGATCCAAAAACTAGGGTGTGACAAAATGCCATGGTGGCTGCTTTGAGGAAGATATTTTGGGCTTATGTGTAGGAGAACAAATTCCTCCCACGGGGTTTGGATGTAATGGCAAAGTTTACACCAACTCTCAATCTGAGAATGGGCAATGCACAGTACCAAAGAGGCTAGCGAATATGGATCATGGAAGTGCCAGAAAACCGCAACTTAGAACTCACAAGTTAAAAGATTACAACTAGAAATATGATCATACCAGGCATAATGAAAATCACTCCAAGAGGATCTGTGGAAGTGACAAGTCACTGTTAGCTACCAAAACCGTAGCATGTAAGAAAAAGCCATTACTATTATTACCATTAGAGGAAGTCATATACCATTAAACTATCAACTGGTTTTTGAGTTGTGACGCCCCGGGATCGGGCACTATGGGGATTTCAGCGTTCCCGCCAGAATCCACATAATACCAATCCCGGGTTGTCAACTTTCGGTAATCATTACAAGAGTTCACGAATAATCCACAACAGCAGAGGAGGTATATACAAGACGAATTAGACGAGTCAAGGATACAACTGATACAATACAAAGATCCAAATAACAGCGGAAGAAACAACATAGCGTCCGACTACGGAGAAGATACAAATTGGACTAAGAGTCCTGAAGATAACCGATGGCGTCCAATCCCTGCCCAGGCCAAGCCAGAGGGATTCCCAAGCTAACGTCGTCAGACTTCAAACCTGTTGACTGCAATGTGGAATATGCAGCCACGAAATGGATTCGTGGGTCAGTACGGTTAAGTACTGGCAAATGGATAAACCATACTCACAAGATACCAGCGTAACCAATCATCACAAGATACAAATACTTTGGGTACAACGGAAGGAAGGGATTATTGCAAAGAAGCGGCAGCGGGCAGCACTAACTAATTACAGAGACGCGCTACAATATCCGGCTAAAAGAAAGGGATAAGATAGCGTATCAGAACCAACTATAACTACTCACCAAACAATACCCATCCAGTGTTACCCCCTACTAAGGAAGCAACCCAAGGAAACTCACACTGTTGATTAAGGTGACATTCATTTTTATGGTGAAGGTAATCTATATTACTAGTAAAGTTATTATCGTTAAGTGTAAGTTGTCTGAGTACTTGTTAGCCAGCACTTTCACCAAGTCATCCATAACCGCGGACAACACGGCTTCTCGAGAAGATTTAACCCTGCAGGGATGCACCAATTTGGCCGTATACGTAAGAATGACCCGCCAGATGGAAATGCACTTCCACCAAGCGAGGCACTCAACACAACCCAACTCTTCTTCGCATCAAGCCCAAAGAACCACGTGATGTGCGTGCGCGGCTAATCGAGCCCCCACGAAGAAAAGGGGGACCCTCATAGCACTGGAAGACCACGCCGCCCTAAATGCCGACTACAAAAGTTCCACCCCGGCCCCAAGGGCTCGCACCTGCATATGCATGCATCAAATGGAAAGCCCGAACTAAGTGTGGCGATTTGGACGAGATGCGAATCGAATCAGAATTGCGGGGGGCGCCCATACTCGCTTCCCACATGCGGTTAGCGCGCTCATCATGGATCGGAGGACAAGACCCTTTTCCTAATTAAGGTCGACACTAGCAGGCCTCAAAACCACGCCGGGCCTCCTGCCGGTGCCTTATCATCAAATTATTATTACCCAAAACATTAACATGTTGTTGATTAAGTTGAAACCCAACTATCAAACTAAACAGGTGATAAGACGGACAACAAGACTTGAGCGCAAACAACACTAAGCATGCAACTACGACACGAGGGCCAACAAGGTAAACAAACAACAGTTAATAGGAAGTGGAAGGTAGGCTATATCATGGTTGCAAGGTAAACATATGATAGGATCGAGACACAAGCATCGAATCATAAGGCTAGAATAAAGGCAACGGGAAGAATCGGTAATAAGTGATGAAAGGCAGCCATAGGTAGCAAGTGAGTATACTTGCCTGGAATCCAACAAGTAGAGGTACATCCGCAGAACTTGTCGTTGCTCACATCATCTCAGCGTCCTATCCGCGAAGAAGCAACGAACTAGAACAAACACCGGATGCAACAATTACTACTACGGCAAAAGATCCAGCATGATCAAGATATGGATGCATGACAAGTTTAAGGATGCATCAAAGATAAACTAGTTGACATGGTAAACATATTTAAATGGGCCCATATGCAATTTGGATTGCATATGGAAAAGCCCATGAATTAATGTTGAATTAAATGATCTACAAATAACCATCATGTGAAAGTTGATTAGAATGATGCATGGATGATGAAAACAATAAGAAAACAACAATAGCTTCAGTTTGATATGTTGTTTACCAAGTTTGGAATTTTATTTATTAAGTTATGAACTTTGGCATTTTAAATGATTTAAACAAACATTTGTTGTTTTCACCAATTTTAAATGTTCAAAACAGATAACAAAATTTATATTTGGAAAGAACACAAAATTTTAGATGGAATACATATTACATTTGTTGAATTTGGATATGGAATGAGCAAGTTATGATTTATTCCATTTCAAACAAGTCACATAAAGTGTGGAAAAAGATATTTATTTTATTAGCCCAAAAGGCAAAAAAAAAATTTGATATTTGGAAAGTTCATTTTATTTAGAGTGGTTTACATATCTTACATTTTGAATTTGGATGTGTTTTGCAATTTTTATAGGGGTTTGAAATCCAGGGACTGATCTGTGATTTCCAGGGACCAAAAAGTGGTCGAAAACCATTGCAGGCAGGTCCCTGAGGCTTCTCTACACCACACACAGCGCGCACAGCCACTGGCCAGTGGGCCAGTCGACATGCTGTGACATATGTGGCGTGGGGGGGGGGAGAGATTGTGGCTGCCAGGGTCAATGACTTGTGGGGTCTAGATGTCAGCTTCAGAAAACAAGTAAAAAGTGGGGAATTTGCTCTCCCAGGATTCGAACTCAGGTCATCTGGGTGGAGGACGGTGAGGCAAGCCACTGGGCTAGGCTCGTCGTTGGGATTGGATCTGGGAAGTGTTCGTTTTGATGTTCTGGTGCGGGAAGTGAACTGAATTTTTTACTGAACAAAGATTCAGACGTGTCATTGGTGCTCGCCGGAGAGGAATACCGGCCCAAGTCGTCGCCCTTGTGGATGATGCGCCCCGTCGCGGGTGTGTGGTGGTTCCAGGAGGTGTGGAGAGCGGCGGAGGCCTGCGCACACATAGAGGACGAGCGGGGGCACGAATTGCGCCACTGTTGTCGACCGTGGCGGACGGGCGAAGAGAGACATGGCTACGCGGCAATCTACGGCGGCACAACACGATGGCGTTAACCCAGAGCAGAGGGAGGCGAGGGGAAGAGTACGGGAACCCGAGGGCGAAGCTCACCGGGGTGGAAGTCGAAGGAGGGGCGTGCGGTGGCAGAGCTTGTTGGCGACAGGCGCAGTCGAGGCGACCGTGGCGGAGGTCGGGACCGCGCGCGGCGTCCAGGGCGCCTCCGGATCGGGCGAGCTGTCGAGGAGGGATCCCTTGCACCGGGGTTCCCGTTCCCGGGCGAGGCACGGCCCGAGGAACACCCACGGTGTCGCAGGAGAGGCGTGTCCTGACGGAGACGAAGGAGATGTGTAGTTGCGCGCCGGGAAGTTGATGCCGACGGCGCGACGACTTCGGGGCTCCCCGGTCCCGGCCGAAGTGGCGAAGTGGACGAGGGACGTACCCCGTTTCCATTCCCGCGGGGAACGGGGTCCGACGACGAGCGTGGACACGACGCCAAGCTCTCCAACTGGCGGCCATGGTGGCTCCCTCATCAATATTCAGAAAAATACAGAGAAAGGAGATGGGGATCTGAGATTAATCAGAGGAGAGAGTTGTATGCGTGGAGAAGAAGAAGGAGAAGGGAGAGATTCTGGCGTGGGGGAGGGGAAAGGAAAGGAGAGGGGAGCAGGGCAGGTGAGAGGAGGTGGGTGCGGTGCTGCCTGCTTTTCTTCAGAAGAAAACGACAGGGGGTGGCTCACGCTTCAAGCGTGCTCCTCTGTACGGAGGGAAAAGGAAGAAGGGCTGGGCCCGAAAGAGAGAGGGGGAGAGGCCTGGTGGGCTGGGGAAACGGGGTCGTAGGTGGGCTGGCTCACTTGGGCCGGCATGCCTCTCCCTGGTTTTTTTTTTGTAAAAGAGAGATAAGAGAGAAAAGAAAGGGGTTTAGGGTTGTGCTTATTTTATTTTATGCAATATTTTACTGAGTTCAACATGCCATTTACCCAAGTGCATGACATTTGAGTTTTGAATTTTTTTGAAATTGTGCTCATGTTTGAATTTAAATTTGAAATTCAAATTAGGGTTTTAATAGAAGGGGTTTTATTAACCAAGCAATATTTATTTTCCACTTCAATTTCATTGAAGACAATTTGAGTGTGAAACAAGAGTGCATTGTTTGAATTTCTTAAATTGGTTTGAAAGTTTTAATTGGTTTGAAAACAAGTGCAATGCATATGATGCATGATGCTATGCAAAAAAGGAAAAAAAAACAACCAAATCTAATTGGGGGAAATCCCCCTGGTGTTACACGAGTGTGGCATAGTTTCAAGCTTTTAGACCAACCATTAATTGTTTTTAGCTTACTAAACCAGCAGGTTACCACTAAGGATATTAATATCTTAATACAACATCAAATAATCAAGTAAAATAGTTTAATGATCTACAAGAGTACGCAAGCCTTTTCCAACATACCATCTACCATATTTAGCATTTTCTATTTCCACCAAACAATATATATTTCAACACAAACTCTCCAACTAATATAGACACGAAACAAGAGAGTACTAACATAAATCTACTAGAATTAACTCTTCTGGCTAAGAGATGCATAAAAACATGAGCTAAAAGAATTTGCAGCGGGTAGAAGAAAAACGAAGAATACGAGCATGGAAGAAAACGAGTATTCATATGCAAAAGCGGAGCATGTCTCTCTCTCACACAAAGAATGTTGGGTTCGAAACATATTTATTGTAGCAAAGAAAACAAAACAAAAAACAAACATACGCTCCAAGTAAAGTGCATATGATGTGACCGAATAAAAATATAGTTTCACTAGAAGTGACCTGATAAATTGCTGATGAAGAAGGGGATGCCTTGGGAATCCCCAAGCTTAGATGCTTGAGTCTTCTTAGAATTTTCTGGGATGAACCACGGGGGGCATTCCCAAGATTTTGCTTTTCACTCTTCTTGATCACATTATATCACTCTCTTCTCTTGACCCTTGAAAACTTCCTTCACATCAAACTCAATGTAATTCTCATTAGAGGGTTAGTGCATAATAAAAAATTGACATGTTCTCCTTGGACACAAGCATTATTAATACTTTTTAAACATTAGCTACATCCACTAATGTTTCGTGGAGAAAATAAATCCATTCGACATAGTAAAAGAGAGAATGCAAGAAAAAAGGCAGAATCTATCAAAACCAGAAAATTCTGTAAAGACAAATTTTTTCTGGGCACTTACGTTGCTCAAATTGCAAAATGTAAACATACAAAAAGAGTTAGAATTAGTTGAGGAATAAGCAAAAATAAATTCAGGTCATTTTGATCTTTCTATGAATTTTCACGAATTTAACGGTGGACAACATAAATATGTTTCCTGCGCACAAATCCAAATCTAACCTCAACTTTCACTAGGACTTTAGTTGGCATAACAAATACGAGAGAATAAAGGGATAAAGGAGTTGATACAGAAGTAAACAACACCTTGACTCAAAGAAAACATAGAAAACAAAGCAAAAACAAAACCATTGGTTATCTCCCAAGAAGTCATTTTCTTTAACGCCTTTTAGCTAGGCCGAAAAAACTAGAATCAAGTATTTTCATGTAAAGAAGCACCCAAATTTTGACTTGTTCTTATAATAGAATCAAAAGTCAACTTCATTATCTTCCTAGGAAAGTGTTCGATACCTTTCTTGAGTGGAGATTGATATTTAATATTCCCCTCTTTCTTATCAATAATAACACCGACGGTTCTAAGAAAAGGTCTTCGCAAAATAATAGGAAAAGAAGCATTGCATTCAACATTCATAACAATGAAATCAACGGGGACAAGGTTATTGTTAACCATAATAAGAACATCATGAAATCTCCCCAAAGGTTTCTTTCTTACATTATCAGCAAGACGAACATCCAAATAACAGTATTCCAAAGGTGGAAAATCTAGGATATCATAAAGTTTCTTAGGCATAACAGAGATACTAGCACCAACATCACATAAAGCATCGCAATAAAATCATTCACCTTCATTTTAATGATGGGTTCCCAACCATCATCTAACTTCCTAGGGATAGAGGCTTCACATCTTAATTCTTCTTCTCTAATTTGCATGAGAGCATTTGTAATATGTTTGTTGAAAGCCATATTCATAGCACTAGTATTAGGACAACTAGAAAGCTTCTGTAGGAACACAATTACTTCGGATATATTGCAATAATCAAAATCAAGATCATTTTTATCAAAGGCAATGGGACCATTGTATCCCATATTTAAAAAAAATTCAGCACGTTTATCAAGAACAATTTCAGTGGTTTCAGGCAATTTTAAACGCTTAACAGAAGAAGTGGAAGTATTGCATACACCAATTAATTTACCATTAATAGTAGACGGTTTACTAGCATGAGAAGCTTCAGCTTTACTTGTGGTGGTAATAGTGCAGACATTAGCTATATTATTTTTTCTAGCTATTTCATCTTCTGTTTACCATCTAGCATGCAATTCAGCTAACATCCAAAATTTTCATCAATTCTAACTTGAATGGCATTCAGAGTTTTGATTTCTTTAACATCATGAGGAATAACCTTTAGTTTCAGAAGATCAACATCAAGAACAAGGGTATCAACTTTAGAAGCAAGAACATCAATTTTGCCAAAGTTTTCCTCAACGGATTTATTAAAAGTAGTTTGTGCACTAATAAAATTCTTAAGCATGTTTTCAAGATGAGAGGGTACAATTCTATTGTTGTTGTAGGAATTACCATGGGATTTAACATAACCATTACCAGTAGTAGAAGGATATGGCCTATAATTGTTGCTACCAAAATTATACCTATAAGCATTGTTGTTGTTTTTAATGAAATTCACATCAACATGCTCTTCTTGAGCAACCAAAGAGGATAAAGGAACATTGTTTGGATCAATAGGAGCATGTCCATTAAAAATCATAGACATAATAGTATCAAGCCTATCACTCAAGGAAGAGGTTTCTTCAACAGAATTTACCTTCTTGCCTGGTGGAGCTCTCTCAGTGTGCCATTCAGAATAATTTATCATCATATCATCAAGAAGCTATGTTGCAGAACCCAAAGTGATGGACATAAAGGTTCCTCCAGCTGCTGAATCCATAAGGTTTCTTGAAGAAAAATTTAGACCTGAATAAAAGGTTTGGATGATCATCCAAGTAGCCAGTTCATGAGTGGGACATTTTTTTACCGAAGATTTCATTCTTTCCCAAGATTTAGCAACATGCTCATTATCAAGTTGCTTCAAATTCATAATGCCACTTCTTAAGGATATAATCTTTGCAGGAGGATAATATTTTCCAATGAAAGCATATTTACATTTAGTCCATGAATCAATACTATTTCTAGACAAAGATTGAGAAAGGAAATACTTTGAGTTTAATAATATCTCCATCTACATCCTTATATTTTTGCAGCTCACAGAGTTAAACAAAATTATTAAGATGGGCAGCAGCATCATCCGAAATAACACCAGAAAATTTCTCTCTTGTAACATGATTTAACATGGCAGTCTTTATCTCATAAAAAATCAGTAGAAGGAGCAGGTGGAGCAATAGGCGTGCTCATAAAATCATTGTTGTTTGTGCTATTGAAGGCACACAACTTAGTGTTCTCATGAGTACTCATTTTAACAAGATTAAAAATAGGATAAAAAACAACTAGAATAAGAAGTAATTTGTTTTTGTGTTTTTGATAAAGAGAACAAACAAGAAAATGTAAAATAAACTAAGCAAAACAAAAACAAAGTAAAGAGATTGGAGGTGAGAGACTCCTCTTGCAGAAATCCTCTTCCTCCCTGGCAATGGCGCCATAACACTTGTTGATGGCTATCATTGACGAAGGAGTGGTTGCTTCTTGATGACATTGAAATCCCCGGTAACGGCGCCAGAAAACATGATTGGTGTGTGGTTGACACTCGTTGGAAAACCCCAAGAGAAAGGTTATGAAGAGTGCAGCGAAAAGTTTTCCCTCAGAAAGAAACCAATGTTGAATCGACCTGTAGGAGAAATACATAACTTCCGAAGGTTGATGCGGCTGATGTTGGCACAACACACTTCTAGTTCAGCAGCAATGTGGAATCTACACAACACAATAAAATTACTTTGCCCCAGCGAAGCAGTGTGGTTGTCAATCTCACCGGTTTTGCTGAAACAAGGGATTAGACGTATAGTGTGGAAAATAATATTTGTTTGCAATAGATGAAAGAGAACAATGATTGCAGTAGTAAAATAGCGTTTGCAGTGGTTGTGTATCAGTGTAAATAAATGGACCAGGATCCACAGTTCACTAGAGGTGTCTCTCCAAAACAGATAGATAACATGCTCGGTAAACAAATTACTGCTGGATAATTGACATATATAAAGGTTGTAACGTAGTGCATATGCATGACATGATGATTACTATGTTCATGCGGGCATTACAACAAAATACATAAACCATTATCAAACTGCATCTATGACTAATAATCCACCCTCAGAGTGTCATCCAAGTAAACTTTGGGTATTACGTTGCAAGCAACAGATAATTGCATCAAGCAAAGTGTGTAATGTAAACAATAAAATCATCCTTTGACAAAGCATTGTTGTTTTCTCCTTAATAGCAACAGCACATACCACACACGTTACGTTTCTGTCACTCGAGCGTGAGTGGAATGGTGGCATGAACCCACTTTCGAGCATAAATACTCCTTCTTGGAGTTACTTGTTTAGAGTATCTACTAGTAACTAAGAGCATGCAAGATCATAAATAACATACACATGAAAGAACACGATAGATTGATAATAATTTGACATAGCATTCAATATTCATCAGATCCCAGCAAACACGACATGCAGCATTACAATAAGATCTAAACATGAGGCGTAAAGTGGAGAGAACAACCATCTAGCTACTGCTATGGACCTGTAGTTCAGGGATGAACTACTCACGCATCACTTCGGAGGAGGGCATGGTGTTGTAGACCCCTCCGGTGACGATTTCCCTCTCCGTCAGGGTGCCGGGGAGGGCTCCAGAACCCTCCAGATCTCGGGATGACGGTGACGGCTGCCTCGGGTGTTTCTCATGAAAAAGTGGAATATATCTAGGGTTTATGTCTCGGGGGGATTAAATAGGCGAAAGGGGAGATGAGGTGGAGGTTTGGGGGCCCCACACCAGCGTCCTACGCGGCCAATAGGGGGTGCCGCCCTATGGTGTGGGCCCCCTGAGGCCCCCCTCCGGGTCTCTTTGGGACTCCGTGGAACCTTCGGGTATTCTAAGACTTTCGGGATTCGAATTTTCCAATTCCGTGAATATTTCCATATCATCCTTTCTGAAACTAAAAATAGCAGAAAACAGGGAACTGGCTCTGTGGCATCTTATCAATAGGTTAGTCCGGAAAATCAATAAAAATGACATAAAGTGTATAGAAAATATGTGGGAAACATGAAGAAAACAACATGGAACATCTAAAATTAAGGATACGTTTATAGCAAACGGGAAGGACTAGTAAGTATAAACCACGGACCCTCTTGGAGTGATTTGCATTGTGCCTTGTAAAGATGATTTGCTTGCTGAAACCTTTTAAGTCGTGAGTCTATGTTGCGGTTCCTGGCACTTCCACCATCCATATTTGCTATACTCTTTGGTACTGTGCGTTTCCCTTTCTCACATTGAGAGTTGGTGCAAACTTTGCCAGTGCATCCAAATCTCGTGGGATTACTTTGTTCTCCTACACATAAGCCCATATATTCTTCCTCAAAACAGCCACCATACCTATCATGGAATTTCCATAGCCATTCCGAGATATATTGCTGCACAACATCCACCTCCATTATGTTACTTTATGATGAGCTTCATGGTTATTTATGCATGCTTCTACACTGGCAGGAGCATGCAGTTGGATACATCAGAGATATTCCATTATGAGTTATGAGTACTAAAAGTGTTATGATTCATTGTAATATATGATGTTTCCCTTACCGGAGAGGATATATATAAAAAAGGGCCAAAGAGAGAGGGGGCGCATCAGTATCCTTTATATACCACACTGTGCTTCATGTTTAGCACCGATACTTCAGTTTGGAGAAATTTTTCATATTATCATTCATTCATAACTATGTGGGGAACTTCACATTATAGAACTTGGCTTGTATATTCCAATGATGAGCCTCCTCAAATGAGATCTAGGTCTTCGTGAGAAAGCAAGTTGGATGAACCCCCACTAGTTCCATTGGAGAGCTTTCATACACTTATAGGTCTATGTGCATCCGTTGTGTGGCAATCCCTACTCCTTGCATAGCTTTGGTTGTAAGACTTTCTCTTGTCTAATGACCACTTTCAGCTTTGTGAGCCTTTCTTCCATTGACCTTCCAACCCCCCCCCCATAATTTTATCTTTGCCATAACATCCCGTTGCCAGGGACCAACGCATAACACTTGCTTGTTTTTAGTGCGCAAATAGTTTAAGATTCAAGCATTGCATCATGTGGAAAGCTTTACTTGATCCTAACAGGGGTTGTGAAGATTGTTTGACGTGCATGATATTGTTGTTCTTGAAATCTTAAATCATCTCTAATAAACTTTGCACGGTTGATTGTCCTTTAGTATTGATTCATTAAAAGTTTTGCTTATTTCTTCTTATTTGTTTATTCATTACTTTAGTTCATTTGATCCTAGTTTACATTCTCTTCTTTACATATTATGATCAAGATTATGTGGTAGCATGTCACCTCAGAAATTATTTTGTTTTATCGTTTACCTACTCGAGGACGAGTAGGAACTAAGCTTGGGGATGCATGATACCTCTCCAACATATCTATAATTTCTTATGTTCCATGTTGATATTATGCCAATTGCTACATGTTTTCTCCCTTCTTTATAGCATTTTACATGTTTTCTGGGACTAACCTATTAACAAGATGCCAAGTGCCAGTTCACTATTTTCTGATGTTTTTTATTTCATAAAGGTTGTTCTGGGAATATTCTCGAAATTGGACCCCACGAATCCCGAAGTTCCTATTTTATCGGAAGCATCCAGAAGTACGAAGCGCGGGACCCCCTGGTCGCGTCTGGGGGTGGTGAGGCCACCCTGGTGGCCCACATGCGTTTCTCTTTCGCCTATTTAAGGCCTTCCTCCCGAAAACCCTAACCTAATCAGAGAAATTCCACAAAACCTTCCGCAGCCGCCGTCATTGTCATCACAAGTTTCATGGGACAGATCTCTGTTCTGGCACCCTGACGGGGCGGGGAAGTTTCCTCGAAAGCCATCTCCATCGCCGTTGATATCTCCTATGATGAGCAGGGAGTAGTTCTCCCCCGAGGCTGAGGGCTCTACCGGTTGCTATGTGGTTCATCTCTCTCTCCCATGGTGTGATCTATATGTGATCGTGAGCTTTGTAATCTAGTTTAATAAGTAGATGTTAATCTTCATCTATGGTGCTACACAAGTGTTTTATTAATATGAACTTTGTAGCCACCTTGTCCCGCGGTGTGAAGGTGACAGTGTGCAAATAGTGTGTGTCTCCTCTCTGAATTGTGGTGTTTGTCTAGTACCTTCTAGGGCGCTCAAGTTGACAGTGTGGGTCTAACTAGACATGGGAATGCTTACTTTAAGGAATTTTTTTTGCAGCCCTACGCAATGATTAGTGTTCGTTATCCAACCGGAGAGGGTTAAGAGTAGCACAGGAAGAGAAGATATTTAGTTATTCAATTATGTGATCATTGTTGATAGTGTCCACTAGTGAAAGTAGGATCCTTAGGCCTTGTTTCCAAGCATTGAAACACCGTTTTCCGCCTATTCTGCTACATGTTTGCTTGCTACCAAATTTATTTCAGATTTCTATTATTACTTATAACCATCCATGTTACTCGCATTTCACTATCTCTTCGCCGAACTAGTGCACCTATATACCTGACAAGTATATTGGATGTGTTGGGGACACAAGAGACTTCTTGTATCTTTATTGCAGGATTGCTTGAGAGGGATATCTTTGACCTCTACCTCCCTGAGTTCGATAAACCTTGGGTGATCCTCTTAAGGGAAACTTTCTGATGTTCTACAAACCTCTGCACTTGGAGGCCCAACACTGTCTACAAGAATAGAAGCGTGCGTAGACATCAGCACCCTGCTGCCAGCTCTTCTATCATTGGATAAGAGGATGAAGCCACTAGAACAAAGTGTGAATGTCCAATCAACAAGTGAGATTAAGATTCTCGATTTACGTCCTCATGAGCTAAAACAGGAGCCAAAACATGAGTAATTTTGAAAGTTTTAAAGGTAGCACATAAGCAAATTACTTTGGAGTGGCGGTTAATTACCACATGTAGGTAGGTATGGTGGACACAATGGGAAAACTTTGGTTTTTGGGAGTTGGATGCACGAGTAGAGCTCATACTCAGTACATGTGGAGGCTAGCAAAACACTGGGAGCGACAAATCAAGAGAGCATAAGAGCCATAATCATGCATGGCGACATAAACATCATTAATCAAAGCATAAGTGGTACCACAAGTTCGAAAACTAAATGATCATGGAGGCTATTGGTGACCGGTTCATAGTCATCAACATGGTGTGAGCATGCGCCAAGTCAACCAAATAAAACATTGAAAGGAGAACACCCCAAATTTATGTTTCAATATGACAAGAACAACTCATGATTTATTCAAAGACACATTAAACACTCTCAGCTATTCGAGGCTAATCATGCTACTCAAGAACCACAAGGCTATAAAACTAAAATAACATCTAGCATGATATGAAAAAGTTCTAGCCACGGTCTGTAAAAGCTTCTACTTGCATCGTTCAAAATTCTACCTCAAGCAGAAGTTGCTTTTCCCAACAAGCACCATACAAAACATGCTTTAACAAAAACTCTCTAAATGATATAGAAAGAAAACATGAGAGGACTCACAAAACTCTATGAAAACTAATAGCTCTAAACAAGAGATGCAAAGAAAATAAGAGCTAAAGATGAATTTTTTTGCGGCTATTAGAAGAAAAACTAAGAATACTAGCATATCCATTATTCAAACGAAAAAGCAGAGTGTGTCTCTCTCCCAAACAAAGAATGCGAAGATCAAACTATATTATTGCAGCAAGGAAAACAAAATAAAACGAAAGAAAAACAAAGAAAAACAAACAGACGCCCCAAGTAAACTTCATATGATGTGACCGAATAAAAATATAGTTTCACGAGAAGTGACCTGATAGAGAGTTGATGAAGAAGGGGATGCCTTGGGCATATGACGAAGGGATGGATCCTAGGCCTGTCGGGTGAGCATAACCGGTCTCAGGCCGACAGCCCAAGCTCTAATGGAGGGGTCATGGATCAGTCTAGAAGGCCCAATTGAAGCCCATCCACAAAGCCTTGCGGTTTAAGTTAGGAAACTTGTAACCGACTTTAGGTTAGGGTTCGAGTCCTCTCCGGGTACTGTTTGAGACCTGGTCACCTATATAAGGCCACGAGAACCACAGGAGAGGGACCAAGCAATACCGCACCACCAAGACTTGAGATCGAGATCATACTCTCGACTTGAGCAACCCCCCATTGTAACCGATCTACTCGTTAATACAGATCGACAGAGGCATTTGTTCGAATGATATTCGGACGGTGAATTATTAGTTATAGATGCAGTTGGATGACGATCTATGTATTTTGTTGTAATGCCCGCATGAATCTCACAATGATCTTCATGCCATGCATGTTTCATTATCTATCAATTACCCAGCTGTAATTTGTTCACCACGTATGTTAGCTATCTTTTATGGAGAGACACCACTAGTGAACCGTGGACCCCGGTCCATTTTCTCATACTGATAATACACACGCTGCTTACAATATTTCACACTGTACGACTGTTTTCATATTGCTTTACTACTGTTTACCACACCATATGTTTAACCTCTTTGTGTTCAGCAAAAGCGGTGAGATTGACAACCTCAGTGCTTTTTTGGGGCAAAGTGAAATGATTGTGTTGTGTAGATTCCACGTTGCTTCTGATACAATAGTGCGTCCTACCATTTCAGTTGCATCAACCTTCAGAGATTGCTTGTCCTTCTACTGGTCGATTCAACCCTGGTTTCTTTTCTGAGGGAAAACTTGCCGCTGCACTCTTCACAACCTTGCTCTTGGGGTTTACCAACATCAGCTCCCATCAGATTACGTAATACATTAAATTTTGATCATGTGAAATATCAAATTTAATGGGAGAACATAGTTAATTATTTTAACAAGTGCCTGGTAAATAATATGAACATGTCTAAGTGAACTACTATATTGTTGTAGATCCATGGCTCATAACGCACCCACTATTAACCGTGGTCCACTAATTGAGAAGAAACCACTTGTTGTCAATGGAATTAACTATGCAGATTGAGACCGTGCCTTGAGAATTGTTCTCAAGGATATTAGGAAAGAGTATCTATTCGATGTTCCACATGCATAGGATCTCGATGACGATGCTTCTGATGCTAAAAAGGATGCTCACACCTTGATGAGTTACGATCCAATAGCTTTTCAATGTCTAAAGTTGACATTTATGTGAAGGGTTCGTTACATAGAAAACAAAAAATTTCCTACGCGCGATAAACCTAAAAGGCCAAGATCTAATCTAGGAGATGAAAGGTAACATGCATAGAGTGAGTCTTCAAGAGAACATACCAGCGAAGACACAAAGCTTTACAAGATCAAATCTCGTTGGTGATGTAGTCGTACTCACATTGATCTCAAGATCACGAAGATGAGCGCTGCAATCTGGCAGTCCTTCCGCACTCGGTCACACGTACAGCTCGATGACGACCTCCGTTCCCTCGATCCAACGGGGTAGCGGAAGTAGAGGATCCCTCGAAAACCAGCAGCACGACAGCGTGGTGTGGTGGAGAAAACTTTGTTCAGGGCTTCGCCAAGCGCATGAACAGGAGGTGGATCAACGGGAGGATGGAGATGGAGATGACACCAAGTGTGTGAGGGAGAGAGATCTCATGCCCTCTAATTATAGGAGGGGAGGTAGCCACGAAATTTTGGTACCTCCACCTCTCCCCTCATCATGTGGGTGGAGTCTCCACTCAACCCACTCATTCTCTTATAAATTCCCACTCAAAATTCCAAGGGTTTTCTTTAATAAATAAATAAAACAATTTTATTTATTTATTTTAATATTTGTTAATCCTATTAACAAACATTAACACTTACCCCCTTGAACTATTTGTTAATCAAACTTTAACATATACCACCTTGAACTATTTCAATATTCCCCGAAACAATTCCGGTGAATATTTAAATATTCCCCGAAACAATTCCGGTGTTGCCAAACTTTTCTCCGATATTCTGTATCCACCCAATCGCGTCCTCAAACCTTAAGTGTGTCACCTTACTGTTCGTGAATAATGTAGACATGATCGAGACACCTCTCCGATCAATAGTCAACAGCGGGACCTGGAGATCCGTAATGACTCCTACACATTCAACGATGAATCTTGTGATCGTGTGAACCATCAACGTCGTGAACTATTCCCTTTGTCTCGCGATATTTTACTTGTCCGAGATTCGATCAAATCAACCATACCTTGTTCAATCTCGTTACCTGGCAAGTACTCTTTTCTCGTTTCCGTGATATGACATCCTTGTGACCTAGTCACGTGCCTGCAAGCGGTGTCGATGTGATATCACCGAGAGGGCCCAGAGTATATCTCTTCGTCATTTGGATGGAAAAATCCCACTCTTGATCCATGAGCCTCAACTAATACTTTTCGAATACCCAACGACACCTTTATAGTCACCCTGTTACGGTGTGACGTTTGATGACATCAAAGCATCCTTCCGGTATCAGTGATTGACATGATCTCATGGTCTAAGGAATAAGTTACTTCGTATGTTTGACATAACAATGTAAACTTAATGATTTGATCGCATTGTTATATTGCCTTTGGGTATATGTTCATCACATCATTGTTCTAACGACATGACCCTGTTATTAACAACATCCAATGTTCATGATCAGGAAACCTTGATCATCTATTAATCAACGAGCTAGTCAAAAAAGAGGCTTTACTAGGAACCATTGTTTGTTTATTAAACACATATGTATCAATGTTTCCTGTTAATACAATTCTAGCATGAGAAATAAACATTTATCATAAACAAGGAATAAGATAATAACCACTTTATTATTACCTCTCGGGCATATTCCCTTCATTATGGATCCTGAGTTGCAGAAAAGATTTGATCGTACGTCCGCGTGTGATATGATCATTGCACTCACGTCCATATACCATACACAAGCCAAGACTGAACGTTATTATATAACAAAGGCTTTGTGGTCAGAATCTGAGTGAGGGAGAATGTACTCAAGATGTTTGGTTATGGCACTAGGCTTCGAGATTTTGGATTTCCAATCCCGACTTATCTAAGTACATATTTTGTGTCGTATTCACTTTCATCGTCTTACAACAATTTCATCATGAAATAAAACATGTATGGGATGGATAAAACACCCAATGAGCTCCTTGCTATGCTGAAAACTGTTGAGGCCTCTGTGAGGAGGGAAAACAATCACGTATTGATGGTTTCCAAGACTACACCATTCAGGAAGAAAAAGAACAAAAAGAACAAAGGTGGTAAATCACAGAATAAGCCCAAGTTTTCTACATCGAGTAGGTCTAAATGCTTTTATGTATCAAGAAAGGGAATTAGAAGAGGAACGGTAAAATTTTCGTCAAGAAAAAGGAGAAATTCACCAAAGGTATCGATTTCTAGTATCTCTGTTATCTCTGGTGTATCGATTGCTAAAATAATTTCATGCATTCAATATATAGGAGCTATGGAAATTAAGAATATGGAAGAATAATAGATGTTGATGAGCATCATGTTAGGCGCATAAAGGATCATCCAAGGAGGAAGAAATCTCCACTTTTAATTTTATAATTAGAAAGATTAATGAGCTTCGTCTCAATTTATTGTAATAAGGTCGCGTGTTTGCTGACATAATACTCTTGTGGATTAGTAGGACGAAGTCCTAGTTATATTATGGATCACTCCCTTCGTGGATGATCAAGTTAAAAAAACGTTTGAATTAGTAAAATACCATTTGTTCTGAAATATTTTTTGATTGAGTTGACACCACCTTCGTGTGGCGGTATAATTTCAAACATATCATATACATGATGAAGGCTTGAGATATTGAGTGAAGTACTTAATAAATTTTACACATCTTTGAAGGGTGAATTTGTTTAAGTTTTCAAGCACATAGACAAGTCAACACGAAAATGGTATTGACGACACTCTCGTCAATAACAAAGGGCTTCACAAAAATTGTAGAAGACGTGCCTTAGTGTTGTCTTGAAAGTTTTAAAGTCATAATTTGACTAATGGAGTAAAATTCAAACACTAAGAAGGATTTGTTTGAAAATAGTTCTTGATATTACCGATGGAATAGTATTGCAACTTGAGTTTTAATTTTAGCACCAAATTATTCTCTTTATTGTGTGTCATAGTTTTGAAAGACAAACTATAAAGAGACACATTAGTCTTAGAATCTAAAAGTTTCTGAAATATTGAAACTTGATCCTAAGATTGAAGAACAAAATTAAACTTTGTTGCTTGTTCCAATTTTACATTGGAAATCATTATGTGAACCATCACATAAGTAACAAAGTTTTCTTACTATAGATATGGGATTCTTAAAGAACTAATTCCTTGTTGGATTTAGTGGGAGAATGGTATGTCCTGAAGGTATCAATGATTGTCCGTAAATAGTTATCGGAGTTGTGCAAGCAGAAGAAATTCCAATTAATAATTATTTTAGACTAATACTAAGAGCCATTGCTGTTTAAAGCATGCTTTCTTATCAAGGAAATACTTAACCATGAAAGCAGATAAAATTTTCAAGGCAACTTGAATAAAGGATGTGCATGTAATTTGTAAAGATAATAGAAGGGCTAAAAATATCCAAATGACTTGGATTGAAAAAGTATTTTTTACCATTAAGTTCAAGTTGAAAAACTTGAAGGAATTCATGTTGGAATAAAGAGATCATAAAGCTTGTTTTTTCTTAAATTGTTTTATGGAAAAATCAAGAGTTGACTACTAAATATCTTGTGATTTGTAGCAAAGCTTTATCGATCTGTATAATGAGTCTATATGAGAATTTAACAAAACAAATTCCTTTGAAAGAAAGTCGAACGATTTTGTGCACCGAGTACAACTCGAAGGTTTTGTTAATTACAATAATTATACAAGGACCAAAATTTGTTTATACGAATAAAAGCAGGCTGGTCTAACATTTTGGAGTGGCAATATAATTTTTGAAGTAAAACAAGAATTGTTTTGACTTCATGGAAAATAATAGAAGTCTTGTTTACATTAAAGTCAGTGGGGCTATATTTTAATGATATTTAAGTTATTAGAAATCATTAAATAGCTCGTTCGACTTAAAAGATGTATCTTCGAATTTTTTTTTAAGATACATGTGATAACAACGTTATTAATTCACAAGATTAATTCGTAGGTTTGAATTGATATAGTTATATCACATAATATGCGTGAGGTTTTGAATGAAAACTATAAACATGAGAGAACTAGGTTCTCATAAAAAATTGGGATTTCAAGTGCAAGATCCAAAGTTGTAAAATAATGGTAAGCGTGATCAAATGATTTATTATTATGATTATAGTTGAAATTCCTCAAACCATGCATACTGTCGAAACATGTGAAAATAATAATTGTTGGAGAAATTTAATTTTTACAAAAGTTAAATTATCATGAGTATTCTCCTCAAAGATAATTGTGCAGATATTTATTCAAAAGGATGGAGAATAGTCTTGTAATGTAAGAGTTACATTATAAGAAATAACTTATGAGACAAGTACATAAGATTAAATGGTATTTATGTGATAAGTATTCCAATGACTAAGATATAGTCTTGTGATTATATGAATAGCAAGGGTTCAAAATGCTTAACTATTCTCAGCATAAATCTACGAACAATACATCAATAGCAGTAAATGGTAGAGATTTAAATACTTCTAATATCTCACAAGTACAAAGCCTGGCGTTAGAGCCGGTTTACGTACAATGGGCAGAGTCGGGTTTGGTCAACCGGCTCCAAGCTAGGGTCTCTACTAATTTCTCAGTCGAGTCAGTCAATAAAACCGGCTCTAAAGACCAAACCCCTCAGGCGGATATAAATAATAACCGTCTCCAATAGTAGAGACAGACGATTTAAAAGGATATTCATCAGAGACGGCTTCTACCTGTGGCCGTCGCTAGTTACGTACTATCCAGTTTTTCTCTCCGACATCAAGGGACCCTAAACATTGGCAATAATTGTGTCCTCCGAGAAAATACCCCGATTTTTTTTGTTACTGCACCACACCACATGAGAAATCCTTACCAAGTGATTGCATCTAGTTATATACATACAACAGATCGATCACATATATTTACATACATCGAGAGCTTGCACAAAATAAATGTACGTTTCATTGGATATGGATGTTGATCAATGTTGAAAATGATACGGTATGTACAGGAGAAATAACCTTCCATGTTGGGGTCATTGCACTACCTCAAAATGATCAAAAAAGGTTGATCAACTTGAAGATGCTTGCCTTTGGCGAACGTTTTCTACCCCAGCATGTCATTGATTATGCGATGCTCGGGTATCTTGTTGTATGTAATGCTAGTGACGGGCGCCCCTACTGCTACAATTTGTAGGCCACCACATCCAATAATCCCTATGCCAACATTTTCCGCAATCTTCTTAAGTACTTTCAGCACGAACCATGTAATGCGGCTCATGTTTACTAGATATTAACACTAAGGAAAATATCATAAATGAGAGGGACGGGTAGAAGCTGATTATATACCATATCATGTCTGCTCAGATTTGTGGCCGTGAAACGAGTCACAAACAGAAGCCCAACATAAGGTCCAACGGGTAGAAGCTGAGTGAGACGGTCTTTCTCAGCGTTATGCAAAGTAACCCTTTGGGAAAGAATGATTGTGTCATCTACGTCAATCTCAACATGATCTCAGAACAGATTGTGCAGTAACGATTGCATACATGGCATGCCTACTCCTTTTTTACTTAGGTTAAAGAAAAGAAGGATCTGGATATTTTGCAAACTAACTTAGTAGTTCATCTACAAAATTAGCAGTATAAATTACAAGCAAACAGAGTAATTTGTTATAAATTACATGAAAACATAGTAATTTGTTATAAATTACAAGAAAATTTGTTAAGTGGTTCATCTACAAAATTAGTGGCAGTCGGCCAAAGATTTATTAATTTATAAGGACTAAATATTGCAAGTTTTATAAGAGACAAAATTAGTTGCATCCTGCCGTAAGATCTACCAATTTACATGGAAGTAAATATTGCAAGCTTGATAAGAGGGAATTTTTTTGAAACCTTAAAACTGTGAGGCAAAAGACCCAGAGCAACCCACCTTTATTGAAAGAAAAAACTTACATGAGAAAAAACATATGTACACAAGCACTGTACAAAGGCCACTAATAGGGTGAAACCTCAGAACGTAAGGCAGAGCCTTAACCCAAACCAGCAAATCCTTCTTGACTACTTCTTTACACATATGCCTTAATAGAAGTACATCATGTATAACCCCCTTCCACTTAGCAAAAGAGGGTCTCTCATGCCTGAAAATGGCATCATTTCTTTGAGTCCAAATGTGCCAGCAAGCCAACACCAACACCTCCATGAAAAAAACATGACCAAAAGATCTCCTAGCATGAAAAAAAGGTGCTTGTATGTCATCTCCAGTGTCCAGCCACTCAAACTGGAGGTAATTCCAAACCCTTTGACTCAAGTTGCACGTGAAAAACAAGTGATTTCTATCCTCATAAGAAGCTCTAGGAAAAAGAACACAATTCGTGCAAATAGAAACAATCCAATGCCTCCTCTTGAGAGGATCCTGTGTATTAAGCCGATCCCTCAGTAAAAGACAAGCAGAGACTTTAAACTTCATAGTGCAAGTCGACATCCAAATCCAGTGAAACACAGAGCGCACAAAAATATGGGCATGGGTTGCTTTATAAAACAGCGCAGAGGTATAACTGGAACCCCACTTATAGGTCCAAACATCAGGCTCATCAGAAGGAGGAGAATTCTCCAGAATATTCAGCATGCTCAGTCTCTCATATTCTGCCTGCCTCGAGATGGGAAGATGGAAAAGGTCCATGACATCACTATCTTGAAAAACAGATCATGCAGAAAACTCCTTGTTCGTGGCATATGAAAAGAGTCGTGGAAAACAACAACAAAAGGGGATAGAGGATCCCCCAACATCCCATTTGTCAAGCCAGAACAGAAAAGTGGATCCATCATCATGAGACACCATCGAGACCGCTTGAAAATTATCCACTATCTTCAGCACACCAAAGCACCAGAAAGAACATTGAAGGTTATCGACATGAGGCAGTGTTTCAGAGTAATACGCAGACCAAATCAAGTGAACCCAGGGCACATCCCTTTTGTTATAAAATTTATCCAAAAAATAGATCAATAAAGCTGCATTTTTCTTCTGGAAATCTACCACACCAAGGCCTCCACATTTTTAAGGGAGACAGACAAGCTCCCAAGCAGCCAGAGACTTACGAACTGAATCCTTGTTTTTCCTCCAATGACATTGCATCAAAATCCTATCAAGATGCTTTGTAACGCCGGGGGGCAGTTGCAATGAACAAATAAAATGGAGAGGCATAGAGGACAAGGCTGAATTAACAAGCTGGAGTCTAGCACCTTAAGACAGGAAAGAAGAGATGGCAACCAATCTTCTCTCCAAGTTAGAAACCAGAGGCATAAGTTCCTGGATCTTTGGTCTAGTAGTCCCTAAAGGCAGCCCCAAATAGGGAAAAGGGAAGGATTCAATCAAGCATCCAAAGCAATTGGAGAGATCTTCAATAACAGTAGTATCCACATTGATAGGAACCATGAGGGACTTATTAAAAATAATTTTAAGACCA
The DNA here is from genome assembly GCA_028641055.1 of Alopecurus myosuroides. Taxonomy (NCBI): domain Eukaryota; kingdom Viridiplantae; phylum Streptophyta; class Magnoliopsida; order Poales; family Poaceae; genus Alopecurus; species Alopecurus myosuroides. The sequence continues at coordinate 359,162,501 of CM054061.1, forward strand.
GGGGATAGCGAAAAATCTTCCAGTGCCTTTTTAGATTAATCAACTGAAACTTATCAGCAGGCATAATCATAGTCTGTCATCAGCATATTGAACAATTGGGAACTCCTCATTGGCACAATTCATTGGTCTATCAATTAAACCTTGGGCCAACAAGTCATTAACCACAGCTTGCAGCAATTCAGAACCCAAAACATATAGAAGAGGGGAGAAAGGATCTCCTGCCTAACCCCCCTTTTGTAGTAGAATTGCTTTCCAGGAATACCATTTAACAAAATGGAAGAAGTGCTAGAAGACAAAATTTCTTTAACCCAGCGAATCCATTTACTATTGAATCCCTTGGGCTGTAAAACCTGCAAGATTGCTTGATGCTCAATCGTGTCAAAAGCCTTAGCAAAATCAAGCTTAATGATGACAATATGCTTTTTAGAAGCATGACACTAGAAGAGGAACTCAAAAGCCCAAGCTAGACAATCCTGGATTGATCTGCCCTTAATAAAACCCTATTGGTTTTTGGAAATACATTGCATGATCTTTCCATGTAGCCTATTAGCAGCCAACTTAGTGATGAATTTTAAGCACACATTAGTGAGGGAGATAGGCCTAAAATCATTAACCCCCACAGGCACAGGCACCTTAGGGACCAGAGTAATTAAAGAACCATTAATATTCTCCAATTTAACTCTTCCATGAAAGAATTCAGAGGCCAAGCTGTAGAATTCCTTTTTGATGGTTTGCCAACATTTTTTAAGTAAAATCCCATTAAAACCATCTGGCCCAGGAGCACCGTCAGCAGGCATAGCCATGATATTGTCATCCATTTCTTTTTCCTCAAAAGGGGCCGTTAAAACAACTAGCCCATCAACTTTTTTTAAATAGACGGCCCAGGTCAAATTTCATATTGATGGGCTGGGACTGGTCCATCCTATTTTTGAAACAAGACCACAACCTTCTCCCCATCTCCAAATGATCCGAAACCTCCCTACCATGATCATCCTTAAGCATGGAAATCGAATTCCTGCGAAATCTATCCGAGGCCATGGCATGAAAAAAATCGTGTTATCTTCCCCTTGTTTAATCTAACGAATGGTACACCTTTTCCTCCAGAAATTAGATTCTGCCAACAAAAGATCATTGTGGTGTAACTTGACAATCTTTCTGAAATTAAATACAGCCTGAGACAGAGGCCTATGCTAATCCAACATAAACAAAACCAAAATAACTTTCTTACATTGCTGAATAAGAGCCTTGAGATGACCAATCGAGATATGCCATTTTTTAAGATCATAACACAGAGTCTTAAGCTTGTCAGACAAAATAGCCGAGGCATGCTTCTTAAAAGAGGCCTTCTTCCACGAGTGGCAGCCGGTTCAAGGTCTATCAATTTACAAGGACTAAATATTACAAGTTTGATAAGAGGCAAAATTAGTGGCAGCCTGTCATAAGATCTACCAATTTACAAGGAAGTAAATATTGCAAGTTTGATAAGAGGAAAATTAGTGGCAGCCGGCAGCGACACGAGTGAGTGGAGGGGGCCCCTCGTACCACCGTTGTAGGGGACCGGCGGCGAGTGGAGACAAACGAGCATGGCATCTCGCCGCGAAAACCCTACGACATAGTAGGGAACCGGAGGTGAAGGGGAGCTGGCGAGGCTACCGGTATGTAGGGTTCTCGTGCGGAGAGGCTAAATTTTGGAGGAGATGGGGCAGCTAGGGAGCTGTTAATTCGGAGCGGCGACCAGGCTAGGGATTTGGAGGGGCGAGAGCGGAAAATGGGGAAAAATAACCTTCCACGCAGTTTAAAAATTTGTCTAGATTTTTTTACTTTGCCGCAATCGTTTAGTATGTGGATGCTCCGAGTATGGTCGTGCTTTACGGATTTTGATTTTAAGAGAAAAACTGAGATTATTTAAAAGTATCTAAAAAATAGGAAGCCATGGTGTATATATGCTTGTGTAATGGTATATAATCCTTTTTTTGAAACTTTAAACCACTATATTAAGCATATAGGCCGCCTCATTAAATACCTCCCAGGCCCTGTAGGTACCCTGGTGAGGAAAATGAGTGCGTAAGAAACCTGCAGTCGGCCAATCAAGAGATAGTTACATCGTTTACAAGAGAGTTTATCAACCACCTCGTGGGGTCTGAAAGCCATCTAGCCGAAATCCTATTACAAAAGCTAAATTTTGCGATCTCATGAGATACCCGATTAGTCAGTCGAGGACAGTGATTGAACTCATACAAATAGATAAAGAAATATCCACGCACTCTGCAAAGATAGCCGCAGCAGAATCCCACCATTGTGCATGTCCCGAAAAAAAATTAATAACCTCTTGCGAGTCCGATTCTGCCATCACTTTATGAAAACCAAGCTCATTCGCAAAAGCCAAAACCTCTTTCATAGCAAGAGCTTCCAAGGAAAAAACATCAGCTCCTCTTTCTTTAAACATGCAGTACGCAGCAATGAAATTTCCATTAGAATCCCTTATCACATCCGATGTATCACCTGATCCTCTATCATCGTGGAAAGAAGCATCCACATTTAACTTGACAAATTCCGGTTTTGGTTTCTCCCATTTATCAGTAGATACTGAACCTCTTCGAACCAGAGATTATGGAATTCTTAACAATTGATAGAATTGTAATAGGCCTTCTTTGAACAGGTGGAACTTTTTCATTATGAGTCATCTTCCTACGAATCCACCGCAGATACCAACCCGAAGTTAGTATAACTTTTTTCACTCCCACTGATTGCATCGGTGGGCATTGAATATCCTCCTCCAAAATAATATTCTCCAATATAACCGACCCAGACCTGTCCACATCCTTCATAGTATTGATATAATCAGTGAGGTTTAGCTTTTCCCATAATTCAATGGCCGGTTGGCATTAAAAAAGCAGGTATTTTAGATCCTCAGCTGCCATGTGACAAATAGGGCACTCCCCCGAGCCACCAATGTGTCTATTAGCAAGAATGCTTTTTAAAGGAATAATGCCACGGAGTATTCTCCACCCAAATTAAGTCTCACAAAGATGGACAAAAATGGATATATCTAGACATAATTTAGTATTAGGTACATCCACTTTTGCCTATGTTTGTGACAGTTAATTTGAGACGGAGGAAGGACGTTTATAAGTTGACATGATAATATCATCTAGTCTAAACTATTATGATTACACGAGAATGTACTACTCTTCGTAAACTAGGATGTTCTCGATATATTGCGAATTGGTCGAAAGTTTTACAAAACTATTTATCATAATTACTACAACGTAGTGGTGTGCTATAATGAACACATGTTACAAAATTAGAAAATTCATTTTAATAATATCCAGCTATGCGTCATTACAAAAGTATTATTATAGGTTTGCAGAGTAATATAGCGTGCAAATATGTAGCTAATTTAATATTGGAACCTAACCTTCAAATATGTAGCTAATTTAATATTGGAACGTAACCGGACCGTACGGAAAAAAATTCTTGACGCTGCGGATATTTTCACACAATGTCTAACATTATCGCGATTGGGAAGTGTGCTCGTACATGTACACGGCGGCATGTATAACTATATCCGGACCCCACGAACACTGGTGGAAACAGGGGTATTGACACCGGTTTGTAAGGGCCTTTGGGCCCGGATACAAATCCAGTGCTACGTATCCGGGACTAACCCCCCCCCCCCCCCCCCCCGTTTAGAACCGGTCTGTCACAAACCGGTTCTAAAGGCCTCCACGTGGGCGCCGAGGAGTGCGCGCAGGCGGAGGACCTTTAGAACCGGTCCTAATGATTTTTTTCTTTTTTTCCTTTTTCTTTTCAGGGTTTCCGATTCCGTATTTAGGGTTTAGGGTTTAGGGTTTAGGGCGTGTTCCGTATTTTCAGGGTTTCCGTTTACGTGTTTCCGTTTACGTCTTTCCGATTCCGTGTGTCCGTGTTTCGTTTTTTACGAACACGGAATCAGAAACACGTAATCGGAAATACGTATCCGGAAACACCGATTCCGTGTTTGCGGTTAAGTGTTTCCGATTCCGTGTTTGCGGTTAAATGTTGATGCACCAAATAAAAGTACATATATATATATATATATATATATATATATATATATATATATATATATATATATATATATATATATATATATATATGTAACACGAAGTAATCGACCGAGCAATACATAATCTGAAATTCGTTTCCAGTAGTTGTATACTTGCATAGAGAAGGGAGCTGGCTATAATTGGCTCATAGGATGGAAAAATTCTCCGCCTTCATCTATGACTTGCGTGAGGAGAAATCCTGCCAATTCCTCTGCAATTGCCTTGCAACGTTCGATTGGTTTGAGCATCGGCTGCTTTCGTGCCATCTTTAAAATAAGTAGATGAAAACAATTAAGTTATGAACAAAACTAAACATAATTGATGGCAACATAAATAAAGTTGTGAAGACCCAGTTACGTACCTCTAGATTTCTGGAAGTACGGGATTTCTCATTGATAATCCTGTGAATGAACTCGCAAACGTAGTATCCACAATAATCAGTGCCCTGTGGTTGTTGCGGGACGTTCTATATACGAGAAACATAATTCAGTCAAATTAATAATAATCAAGAGAATGGTAATGTAATGGTATTGAAACCAGAGTACGTAGTACTACTTACTTTATTTATCTGAAAGTTGAGCTTGTCTGCCCATGTACCGGGTTCTTCCTTGATGAACATTTGCCAAACCCTGGCCGATAAAAGAAAAATTAATACAAGAGTTAGTTATTACTTACTTGATAGCAGGAAATGAACGAAAAAGAGGCCGATGAACGAAAGAGGCCGATATATATATACTTTTGAAGCATCTGACGCGCGCTCTTCCATGTGTCAGCGCCCCAGGTTACCGAGTCCCAGACTTCAACTTGTCCTTGATCGATTCTAATGATGAACAATATGAAGTGGGACCTGCGCACGTGTACACACGCAGTCATGCATACTCATCAATTACACTTAATATCAGGTAAGCAACATGGAATGTCTACAAGACAGTAACACTCACTTGAATCCGTAGGTCCAAAGTATTTCTTTTTTGGTACTTTGTCGCTTCAAAAACCTTAGCAAATCATCTGGTGTATCCTTGTTGAACTTTTCTACTGTGTTTTGATGATACGAATACGGGTCAATGAACCCAAAGTCCCAGATTCCTGCCAGCCTGCATTCACGAATTTTCATTCTGCATAGTAGCGTACAAAAAGAATGTCGTGAGTGATAATTATACGGGCAATGAACGCGAGCTTAACTAAATAATTAAATTACACAAATAAATCACTTACAAACAGTAGCAGCTGAGGATAGACTTGTCGAGGGCACGTTGATTGTACATCTGGAAGAAATCATCGAACCCAAGCTCCACACCGTACTCTCTGAAGTAGTGTTGATCCTGAACTTGAGCCATGATACAGTCTCTCTTTTGCCTTGCGGCCTCCAAGTACCAATCATGTAAATTCCGTAGTTGGGTTGTTAGAGCAGTGGGATTTTCGACCAGAGGGTGCTCGGGCTTGTATTTATATACCACATCAGCAATAGCGTAACCCACGTCGCCCATGCGTGGACCGGACACTGGAGCCTGGTAAGATAACACCTTGAGCGGGGGAATTGACCGTGCTTCTTGTTGTACGAGCTGGGGAACTTGTTTCCCGCATTTCGTCTGCTCCGCCTGCTACATCTGCTCCGCTTGCTTCATCTGTGCGGTGTGCATCTTCTCAATGTACCGTTCATAGTCTGAAAGGGGCGGCGGTGGCGGCGGTGCAGGATAATATAAGTTGTCGATGGTCCGCTCAATTTTCCACTTTGGGATGTCCTTCAGAGTTTCCTTCCAGACGTCTGGAGGGGGCTTCAGGGGAAACCGTGCGAACCATGCTTTGGTTTTGGCTTTCACGGCATCGGTTAGTTCCTCCAGAGTCATCAGGCCTGGTAACTTCGGGGGAGTCTCGACTTTCTTGGGTTTCCTTTTTATCTTCTTGGGAGGAGTCCTGTTTCTTCTGAACTGCAGCTTCCGCTTTGCCGTACCCGTAGTGGGCGCATCCGTCGGCTCACGGGAGTGCATGGGCGATGGACCCTCGGCCTCGGGCTCCCAATCTTCGTTGTGGGGTGGACTTGGAGGTGCGTTGGGGGGTGGACTTGGAGGTCGTGCATTCTCTATACGAAAGTGAAAAAAACTATTAAAAATAGGCTTACATGTGGTGCTACATTCAGTAATTGATGGAGGTGGTGCATTTGTACCTGGAGGAGTCGGTGGCCTTGGCGCCGCATTAGGAAACACGATGTGTTTCTTATTCCACAAGATGATACCAAGCTCCATTTCTCCCAGTGTCTTCTCGCCTTCACCTCCAGGAATATGGAGCTCAATTGAATGGCATCCCGGCGTAATTGTTGACAATCCGACACGAGCATGGGATGCTGGAATCTGACCACCATGGTAGGTTGCTCCAGGTTGATTCAGTAAAGCATAGCCTGACGCCACCCTGAAGGTTGTGTTCCCCATTGGCATATGTATCTCACAGTTTGTCTTCTCCGTGATATCATCCACGGGGTAGTGAGGCGCCGACGGTTCGACTGCACGACCGTCTTCTAGCTGCAGCTGCGTGGAACCCACGCTGCTTCTATGCTGAGATGGGACGGTATCTGCTACAGGATCGTCTTCTATTTGCAGCTGATCAGGTGCAGGACGATGTTCTACCTCCTCTTCAGTGTTAGGTACAGGGTGTCCCCCTTTCTCCAAGAGAAACGCCACCTTCTCTTCTAATGTCGATATCCGTTCCAGCGCCTTCTTCTTGCTTCTACCACGGCTTCTGTAAGTGCCAATGTCCGCTGGAAACCCTTGGCTCCACGGGGTAGTGTCTCCAAAGCCTCGTGTTCGTCCCCACTTTTCGGGGTTCCCGAGTGCCTTCGTCAGCTCGTCGTTCTCTCTATCGGGAACAAAAGTTCCTTTTCGAACAACTTCTATTTCCTTCTCTAGTTCTGCTACGAGTTTTGTTATTTTTTCCGACCATGGTCCCTGAGCAACAATCATCCCAGTCTCAGCGTCCAACGTTGCCCCATGCACGAACAACCAGAACTTGGACCTATCGGGCCAGTCATGTGTCTGTGGAATAATACCTCTTTTCAGAAGCGCATCTTCATAGCGTCGCCACCTAGGCAGGGCAGTCATGTAGCCATCTGACCCCAAAATATGGTGACATTTCTTCTTCTTCTTCGCATTCTCCTTATTTGGGGCTGATCGGGATGTAAAGACGCCCGATTTCTTGTACTCCTTAAAATCATCCCAAGCGTCTCTTATCTTCACTAGTTGCCCAGTGAAAACTGGATCTTCGTCCTTATATTTCTTCCACAGGTCTTTCTTCCACCTCTGCAATTGTGTGGCCATCTTCTTCAAAGCCCACTCCTCGACTTTCTTCTTCTTATCTTCAGCTACGCTGAAATTTAGCCATATCGTGTCGCAAAGCAGGTTTTTAAATCTGTCATCGACATAAGTAGCTCCAACGTTGGCGCCGGTCTTCGGCTTATTCCATTCTATTAAGTTGATCGGGACCAGGTCTCTTACAACAACTCCGCACTGATTTACGAATTTGCGATAAGTTTCTGGGGGCTCCAGTGGTTTGCCATCAGCAGCAACTGTATCGATCGAGAAGTTTGCGGTATCTTTCAACCTTGCGGCCGGGCCTCGTTTCGACTTTGTCTCAGTACTTGCGCTAGCTGTTCCGGAGGGCGCCTAAACGGGAAAATAATGATTCGTTAGTAAGTGCAATACAAATTAATTGTTGCGTCGACAATGACTTGAGATATACATTGGCAGAGTTTGTTCTGGAGGGCACTTCTGCATCCTCGACGTTGCCGTCGTCATCATCTACTACATCTTTTATATTCTCAGCTCCGTCACCGGAGTCATTCAAAAATTGATTGCTAAACGCCTGTCCACCATCGTGATCATGATATATGGCCGTTGCATTCTCAAAAATCATCTGGCACATTATTCTTTACTTCACCGCCTCACCCATTCCCGCGAGCTGATCGGCGTGCGAATCATGTGCAGGTTCTTGGGGATCCATAGCTCAACACCTGCTAGTAAAATTTATAAAATGAAGAACACTTAGCGAAATTATTTCATCGGACACTTAGCGAGAAATTATTTTATCGGACACTTAGCGAAATTATTTCATCGGACACTTAGCGAAATTCTACTTCTAGCTAATTCTAATTCTAAATCTAATTCTAATTCTAATTCTAATAATAATTCTAACTACAAATAATAATTCTAATAATAATAGTTCTGGACATATTAATGAAATATTTAAACGTATGATAATAAACACCAAGAGTTACATAGCTCGGGTTAATTTTTTTAACCCTAATACATCACGATCGAATAATATCACTTATACATATAGTCTCGTGACATCTCTCAAAATAATTAACTCCGACCGGGTCCTAAGCCGCGGAGTGCTGAGTCACGGGTGCTACACATCCATAGATAAGGAAGCCTCATAAGGTCATAGCTCACGTGGTAAGGAACCCTCCGAATAATCGACCAACTGCTGCTATACTGTCTATCGAGCAAGTACATGTAGCGACGGACGTGCTCGTCCTCCTCCCTGATACACTGTTGTACCACCTCCTCAGGGGCCGGCTCTCTCCGCACCGAGCGTGGCCCACGCGATGGCCACCAAAGAATATCCGGGACGACCACGTCACCCGGATTTCTCACCAAGCCGCGTGCCCCGGTACTAAGGAGCTCCTAGTGCCAGCCTGACGGGGCCCAGTCCCGGACATCGCCCGGCGGGTCCAACATAGACATGAACTAAAAACAAGCCCGGTGCTAAAGGGTCTGTACTGGGGCCACATTCAGACTACGCCCCTGTACAGACCTTTCGCACCGGTTGTTAACACAAACCGGTGCTAAAGGGTCTGTACTGGGGCCACATTCTGACTGCGCGCCCCTGTACAGACCTTTAGCACCGGGTTGTGTTAACAACCGGTGCGAAAGGGTCTAGGTACAAACTGCTCGCCTCCCGCGCGGCGGTTTTGTTGCTACAGTGCGCACCCGATCGAGAGTCTCTCTGTTTCTTCTTCTCTCTTCCTCCTCTTCTTCCTCTCTTTGATCTTCCTCCACCAAGCACCCATGGCTGATGTTTGGGAGACTCTCCGTGTGGCCACACCATGCGGCAAGAGTCTCGACGTGGTCTACACCAATAATTGCGAGAGGCTCCCCGGTCTTCCTGAGCATTTTATTAGCGATCTCTATGAACAAGCCGATGAACACCATAGGTTCTTCGGGCTTGATCTAGAGTATACGGCAGCTCAACGGGATGTTGCCGTCATCCAGATTGCGATCAAGGAGTTCGTTTTGATCTTCCAATGGTCAAGGTAACGCACACGTACAATCTTGCATTTTCGATTTGTTTGTTGCATCTGAAGAATACATGTGTTGCAACATATCTAACACGTGTTCTATTTTTGTTGTTGCAGTAGTTCAAAGCATTCTCCGGCACTTGTTGATTTTCTTGTCAACAAGGGGTATGACTTCTGCAGCGTTGACATCACTCAAGACCGTCAGAAGTTGATGAGCTTGGGTATTGTGATACCTGAAGATCACTACATTGATCTTCAGGACCTTATCCATTTTGATGAGTTGTCCGGGCCTAAGACCGGGATGGCTACGATGGCAACCGCATTCATCCACGACGACTACAAAACCATGAAGTCTCGTTTCCCCTCCATGAATCACATGTATTGGGGGAAGAACCCACTGGACCGGACCAACGTCAACTATGCAGCCATAGATGCATACGTTGCCTACGAGTTGTTCCGCATCTACTCGACGGAGCTCGAGTAGATGTTGTTTGTGTACCGCATCGTGCGTTCGATATATGCATATAATGGATATATTAGTATGTAATGGATATATTATTATGTAATGGATATTATTTCTATATTAATTCCTAGCTATACTATTTCTATATTATGTCAAACACATATTTCAAAACAAACAAACAAAAACACATCAAGAAAACAAACAAAAACACATCAAGAAAACAAAACAGAAAAACTACCGTTTCTATATATCTGTTCACCATAACTTGGTAGTTGATTTCTAAAATGGTGTTCGATTTGCTAGCTAATGTATTTTGAACATGATTGATACATCACCAGTTTATTACTATCATAGCAATTTGGAAGGTAGAACAAAGAACATTTTAGTCAACAAACAATATGGGAATACATCTTATAACTTGGTAGTTGATTTCTAAAATCATAAACAAAGATATAAAATGTGGTGGAAAATGGGAAAAATCTGATCACTTACCCCAGGCGCACATTACTAAATATGCGCCTGCGGTACTGCTCTTATCCCAGGCGCATATTACATTGTGCGCCTGCGGTAATTTTACCCCAGGCGCATTTTGGAGTTTATGCGCCTGTGGTAACTTTCTGTGTTTGTTAGGGTGGGTAATGAGTAAGGCAACGAGAAGTGAGAGCGCAAGTCATACATCGAGCATATATATCGTGGATAAATATATATATATTGATTTAGCGAGATACCATACATGTAGATTGATTTAGCGATTGGTATACTAGCCCGCTGCTACTTCGTTTCTCACTTTTAAAAAGTACATACATATATCGCGAGTATTTCCCTCTGTCAACCTTTCGTCACAATCTTACGCTTGCCTTTCTTGGTCGATGTTGAATACGTGACTGCCATACCGTGACTTCTTCTGTCTGCCTCTGTGACAACCGGCCGTCACAATCTTACTCTTGCCTTTCTTGGTACTGGTTGCTGTTAACAACCGGTGCTAAAGGGTCTTTAGCACCGGTTGTTAACAGCAACCAGTACTAAAGGCCTGTACAGGGGGTCGCACATTTCTTTTTTTCTTCTTTCTGTTTCCAAAGGGGGGTGTAGAAGAAAACAAACGGTATCGTCATCATACAGCCCAACAGTGGCTACTGGGTGCATATATGCATACCAAATGCACGGCTGGACGTATGCTGGCAAATCCGGATGTTTTGTATTTGCTCGATGAACTGAATATATGATGTATCAAACCTTAAAAGGGGGTGTAGAACAAAACAAACGGTATCGCCATCATACAGCCCAACCGTGGCTACTGGGTGCATATATGCATACCAAATGCACGGCTGGACGTATGATGGCGAATCCGGATGTTTTGTATTTGCTCGATGAACTGAATATATGATGTATCAAACCTTAAAGGTGGGTGTAGAACAAAACAAACGGTATCGCCATCATACAGCCCCACCGTGTTTACTGGGTGCATATATGCATACCAAATGCACGGCAGGCGAATCCGGATGTTTTGTATTTGCTCGATGAACTGACCGGTGTATGAAGGTGGGCTATATATGGGGTCCTCTAGCTCACAAAGTGTTGAGCTAGGGTTTTGATCCAACGGTTAAGAAACACCCTCATCCACCGGCTCACAACAGCTCGAAAGAAACACACCATAGCCCTGATCGAACGGCTCACAACAGCTCGAAAGAAGCACACCCCGGATCCAACGACTCACAAGCGCTTGAAAGAAACACACGATCCGTGTGATTCTATCTGATTGGTCCAAACGAAACCCTAACCCATTTAGTCCGGTTGGTGTCCCCAACCGGGACTAAAGGGATGATCTGTTTCTATTTTTCTTCTTGCCTTTCTTCTGATTGCGCCGTAATAACCATGGAACATCTTCATCATTTAACTGAATGCTTGGATCATCTTTGACTTTGAAGGGAGGAATTTCATCAAATTTATTGTAATCTTCTGACATGTCTGTCTTGTCCTCGACTCCCACGATGTTTCTTTTCCCTGAAAGAACTATGTGGCGTCTTGGCTCATCGTCTGATGTATTCGCTTCCTTATCTTTTCTTTTTCTCGGTCTGCTAGACATGTCCTTCACATAGAAAACCTGAGCCACATCATTGGCTAGGACGAATTGATCATTGTCGTACCCAAGATTCTTCTGATCCACTGTTGTCATTCCGTACTTCGGTTCTACCTTCACGCCTGACAGGTTGAACCATTTGCACCAGAACAAAGGGACCTTAAAGGAAGGTTCGTAGTCAAGTTCCCATATCTGCTCTATGTAACCATAGTATGTGACCCTTTGCCCGTTGTCGTCTTTTCATCAAACCGGACGCCACTGTTTTGGTTGGTGCTCTTTTTATCTTGGTCTGCCGTGTAAAATATGTTACCATTTATCTCGTACCCTTTAAAGGTCAATACAGTCGAAGATGGTTGCTTGGCCAACAAGTATAGCTCATCTTCAACAATGTTGTCATTAATGAGACGTCTTTGCAACCAACCGCCGAAAGTCTTTGCGTGTTCTTTAGCAATGAAATCTTCAGGTTGCTCCGGATATTCCGAGCGTAAAATATCCTTGTGTTCCTGGATATATGGAGCCGCCAAGCTGGAATTAACTAGAACTGTGTAGTGTGCTTGAGTGAAAGATTGCTCGTCCATACATGTTGTTGATTTCTTTCCTAGCGTGCCTTTTCCAACCGTGGTATTATAGGAGCATGCCACATCACTTTGGCAGGAACCCTCTTCCTGGGGCGATCGTCGCCCTCAACATCACCAGGGTCATCTCGCCTGATCTTATACCGAAATGCACCGCATACCGGGCAGGCAGTTAAATTCTCGTGCTGACCGCGGTAGAGGATGCAGTCATTGATGCATGCATGTATCTTATGCACTTCCAATCCTAGAGGGCAGACAACCTTCTTTGCTTCGTATGTACTGCAGGGCAGCACGTTATCTCTTGGAAGCATCTTCCTCATTATTTTCAGCAGATTTTCAAATCCCTTGTCAGATAATCCATTCTCTGCCTTCCATTGCAGCAATTCCAGGGTGGTGCCCAGCTTTTTCTGGCCATCTTCGCAATTTGGGTACAACAATTTTTTGTGGTCTTCTAACATGCGCTCCAACTTAACCCTCTCGTTTTCACTTGCGCAGTTTATCTGTTCTTCACGAATGACCTGACGAAGATCATCATCAGACTCATCAACAATGTCCTCAAGTTCAGGCTCGTCTTCCCCCATTTCAGTATCACCGTGTTCACCGAACATAGGATAATTATCATTATCCTCTTCTTCTTCATTGTCTTCCATTACAACCCATCTTTCTCCGTGCTTGGTCCAACAAAAATAACTGGGCATGAAGCCTTCTTGCAACAGGTGGGTGTGTTTCGTTCTTGAGCTAGGGAAATTCCTCTTATTCTGGCATTTTTTACATGGACAAAAAATAAATCCATTATGCCTGTTTTTCTCAGCCACATTGAGAAAACTATGCATGCCATTAAGGAATTCGGGACGACGTCGATCACTGTACATCCATTGCCGGTTCATCTGCATTATATAAATTTATCAACAACCATTATGCTAAATCATCATGACTAAATTAATTAATTAATACAAAAAGTTCATCACACGTTAAAACCAAAGCAGCGTAGTGACCATACATAAAACCTCTCTCTAATTAATGCATTCAAAAACAACAACAAATGCGATCAAAATTGCAACAAAGGTAACAATTGACTCGACGGCATAATGGTACCAAGCCTCTTTACTAATTGCATATTTTCTAATCTTTCTAATCTTCAGGCGCGTTGCGTCCATCTCGCTCTTGTGACCATCGACGACACCGGCAAGAACCTTTTCTAAGGTCATCTTCTCTCTTTCAGTTTTTTCCAACCTTTCTTCAGTTGTTTTCAATCTTTCTTTCAAGCCAACATTTTCTTGTTCAACTAAGTGTAACTTCTCAACAACAGGGTCGATTGGCATTTCCGGTTACACTACCTCCTAGATAAAAATATTTATGTCAAATTGGTCGGCGTAATTAATTGTCATATAATCAGGAAATGAAAATATGTAGTTATAAAATGTAATATACCACATCCGAATCATAGACTGGACGAGGGCCAACGGGGACGGATATCAAAACCATGACGCTATATATATATAAAAATTATATACAAGTAAATATATATGTAAATCATACAAATCAAAATTTGTTTTGGTAAATAAAAACAATAGGCTCACCAAGGTTGTGTCGGTGACGGGACGATCGACGGCGGTGAGGAGGGGGACAAGGCGCGCGACACTAAAAAAACCACAAATCATAATTAAATTTGAGCTCAAATTGCATATGTATACATAACAAATGATGAACTCTCTCTAGCTTAGGCATTTCATCAAACACCTAGCTAGCACAACAAAAATGAAATGAGCAAAAAAAGAGCAAAACTTGCAATGCCGGGAGAGGGAATGTTGATGCTAACCGTAGAACGGATGGGTACCAACAATCTTGACAAATGGTGGAGAAAAATGGGGATGGATTAGAGCTCACAAGAGGAAGGAGAGAGCAAAATTGGAGTTGAGCTCGACTTGGAAAAAATGGAGCTGAGCTCGGGGTAGAATATAGGGTTTAGGGGAGGGCTTTAGGACCGGTTTGTATTACAAACCGGTGCTAAAGGTTATGACAGGGGGACCCGCAGTTGCTGCAAAAAAATGAGAAAACCTTTAGAACCGGTTTGTGATAAAACCGGTTCTAAAGGATCTGTCCCCTGGGCCCCGTCCCAGCAGCAAATGGCCGCAAGACCTTTAGGACCGGTGTGTATCACAGACCGTTCCTAAAGGCCTTGCGGCCTTTTGCTGCAGGGAGGGGGCCCAGGGGACAGACCCTTTAGAACCGGTTTTTATCACATCCGGTTCAAATGTACTTGGCTCAATGCCCTGTTTTCTACTAGTGGAATATGTTATCTCTACTACAAACATTCATATCAAACCGATAAAAAAATATTTATATATATTAACATTTCGAAGATTAGATTCAGAGAACATTGAAACAGTCGACATGGCTATTATAGCCACGTAGTCTCCATACTTTCCTCGCGATCTCGAAGCCGAAGCGAGAGTCGAAGGTTGTGTACAAAATACGATCACAGTTCAGTGGGGAACCTCGCCCCATCCAAAAATTAGGAGGTACTCTTCTTGCTTGTTCTTCTTGTCCTTCTTCTTGTCCTTCTTCTTCGTCTTCTGCTTAATAGCAAGGTTGGTCCCGATGTACGCATTGGCAATAGAGTACAGACTCTAGATGGGGTGGATGGTTGGGTTCTTCACAGCGGTCTGGAGGTTGGCCGCACCATTGATTTCAATCCCATATGTGCCAAGCATACAGAGACCATTTCCGATAGCCGCGCCACATGTCCTCTAAGAATTACTTAAGGATCGCCGGCACTAAATCAATGTGGCATATCTCAAAGACTAGGGTCTCATACGCCACCGATAGTTGCATCACGGTGGCGCACTGCTTCTCGCCTAGAGCATCGTCCTCCTTCGGGAGGGGGCGGTGAACTCTCAGTCGAGTCCAACTCACTTGTGTTGCATGCCTTCCAGGAACTCCGTCTTCACGTGGTGTATGCGTGGAGGGTGACTCAGACCTTTAAATGCAATCTTTCAAGGTCGAATTAGTACAATCGCGATGGAGAAACGACGATAGCCATTGGAGAGAGGAGCTAGATCGAGACCGCATTGCGTGGAGGAGGAGTGTGCGCCGGCAAGGAAGAGGGAGCAAAAGAGAACGTAAGGAGAACTGGATCGATATGACCCATATATATATCGATCATCATTAAGGAAACGCATGTGAATGATGCGAACGCGCGCTTGTGAACAATGCAATCATCGGAATATGTGCGAATTAGTATAAGAACAATGCATCCGCCGGCATGCAAGGTATAATGTGATCGCGTGTACGCGGATCGATCGGCTTCCACACTTCCAAAGCAACGATCCATAAATTTATATATTGCTAAAACGTGTTGATCACCGGAATAGCAGTATGAACACGGTCAGGAGTGCGCCACGGTATGCAAAAATGATTATGATCACGCGCGGATCAATCGGCTTCCACTTCCAAAGCATACAAATAAATATGGGTTGAAACAACGCGCCGGTTAATATATCAATCGGCCCTTAAAATTAAACCTAGTGACAGCCGTAAATAATAGCCGTCTAAAGTAATTCAAGAGACGGTCAGTTATGCCAACCAGCTCCGCTTGTATATTATTAGAGACGGTCAGTAGTACTGCCCGACTCTTATAATAGTAGAGACAAAAAGGAATTTTTTACCGTGTGAGGTACATCATTACAGTCGGTTAGAATTTTGCTCTTCTCCAACCGGCTCTAGGTCCGGTCTTGAAGGCTTGATTATGTAGTACTGTCTGGCTATCTGTTTATTATATGGACTAGGTGTAATATTCTTAGTTGAAACACCAAAATTTCACCTATAATAGCCTCGACAATGGTTGGTCTTATGATCAAAGGTTATTATGAAAGAAATAATTTCTTCATAGTACATATGGTTCATACATCCTCAGAAGAGGTTGATGACAACTGTCTCTAACACGGTATTTGCATGAGTGTTCACTTAGATCTTCTAAATGTTTGATGATCTTATACAAATGGATTATTGCCAGTTGTGCATGTGGGAAACTGTTGGAGGTATGCCATCACTAGTAGAAAAACCCCCAACGGTTTTTAGCTCTAGTCCCCATGATCCTACCAACCGGGACAAGAGGGGGGCAGGGCAACGGCCCGCCTCGCTCGAAAGATTTTAGTCCTGCGTCGTAACACGAGCCGGGACTAAAAGTCCTCCGGCAACTGTTAGTGTCGCGTCGCAGACTTTTAGTCCCGGGTCGTAACACGGCCCGGGACTAAAAGTCGTCGTGGCAACCATTCGACTAGCCGGAGAGCATTTCGTCCCGGGTCGTGTTACGGCCCGGGAGTAAATTCCCAAACCGTTTGCCTCCCGCGCTTCGGAAATTGTTCCATCGTCGGGGAGACAGTAAAAACAGAGAAACGCATCCATTTGCTACAGTACTGAGCGCCTCTCTCTTCTCCCTCCTTTCTCTCCTCTCTTCATTCTTCCACATTCTCCACCATGTGACTAGAGATTATGGTTGTGGACACATGATACGTCATAAATGTATCCTTAATTTCTGATATTCCATGTTGTTTTCATGTTGTTTCCCATATGTTTTCCTTACACTTTATGTCATTTTTATCGATTTCCCGGGACTAACCTATTGACAAGACGCCATAGAGCCAGTTCCTGTCTTCTGCTGTTTTTAGTTTCAGAAAAGTAGTTCTGGAAATATTCTCGGAATTGGACGATTCGAAAGCCAGAAGTATTAGAAGTCCCGGAAGCATCCAGAAGTCCCGAAGAGCCCCGGAGGGGGGCCACAGGGTGGCCACTTCATAGGGTGGCGCCACCACCCCCTGGCCACACCACAAGGTGGTGTGGGCCTCCTGGCCACCCCTTGGCATCGCTCTTTCACCTATATATACTCCTCGAGGCATAAACCCTAGAAAGATCGGCCTTTTCCACAAAATACATCCGTAGCTCTGTCGCCGCCGCCGACAAGTTTCGAGGGAGAAATCTTTGTTCTGGCACCTTGCCGGGATGGGGAAGTGCCCCCGGAAGCCATCTCCATCGACTCCACCGCCATCTCCATCATCGTTGCTGTCTTCTATGATGAGGAGGGAGTAGTTCTCCCCCGAGGCTGAGGGCTCTACCGGTAACTATGTGGTTCATCTTTTTCTCCCATGGTGTGATCTATATGTGGTCATGAGCTTTGTAATCTATTTGAATTCGTAGATGTTACTCTTCATGTTTTCTACTCAAGTGCTTTATTAATATGAACTTTGGAGTCACCTTGTCCCGCGGTGTGAAGGTGACACTGTGCACATCGTGTGTGTCTCCTCTATGATTTGTGGTGTTTGTCTAGTACCATCTAGGGCGCTCATACTGACAGCGTGGGGTTAACTAGACATAGGAATGGTTACTTTAAGGAATGCTTTTTGCAGACCTACGCAATGATTAGTGTTCATTATTTCTTATGAGATCTCCATAAACACTTTGATCACGGTGTAAAGGCGACAGTGTGTGCACCGTGTGGTTTAGCATTATATTTATATTTTGTGTTGGATAACCCTATGAAATTGTGTTGTTTGCGTGGAACCATGTGGGTCCCATGGTGATAGAATGGGGGTTACTTAGTTGGGAAAGTGCTTACTCTGAGGAGTGTTCTTATAGCCCTACGCATGGATTGGTGTTGTTATTCGACCGGAGAGTGGTTAAGAGTAGCATAGTTAAGAGAAGATATCTAGTTATTCAATTATGTGATCATTGTTGAGAGTGTCCACTAGTGAAAGTAGGAGCCCTAGGCCTTATTTCCAAGCACTAAAACACTATTTCTCGCCTGTTGGCTACATGTTTGATTGTTGCCATTTTTATTTCCGATTGCTATTATCACATACTATCGTCCATATTACTTGCATTTTACTCTCTCTTCACCGAACTAGTGCACCTATACAACTGACAATTGTATTTGGTGTGTTGGGGACACAAGAGACTTCTTGTATCTTAATTGCAGGGTTGCTTGAGAGGGATATCTTTGACCTCTACCTCTCTAAGTTTGATAAACCTTGGGAGATCCACTTAAGGGAAACTTACTGTTGTTCTACAAACCTCTACATTTGGAGGCCCAACAATGTATACAAGAATAGAAACGTGCGTAGACATCAACACACATGGTCGGAAACTTCATGTCGCATACACCAACGAGAGTAGGAGGGATCCGACCTATCTTGGCCTCATGAAGAAATGGCTTCGCGAGGATGGCGGGGGTTTTCTAGGCCTGGATCTTGAGTACACGGCCGATCAAAAGGATGTGGCTCTCATCCAACTTTCTTAAAAGAGGCGTGTCTTACTCTTCCAATGGTCAAGGTAAGCAATCCGATCGATCTTCTCCTCTTTCTCTTTCTCTTTAATTTCCCATGTTTCTCCTTGGTCTTATTTTGATTGGATCGGAAATTGTATAGGATAGCAATCTGTACGTGTGTGTATCCATTTGTATTCATATATGGCAATGTGTATTGGAAATTCTGTTTGTATTCATATAGCAATAATATATATTTATATTGGCCAAAATTGCATAGAAAGCAATATATATCCATGTGTACATTCATATATATAGCAATGTGTATTGGAAATTCATTTGTATTTTATAGCAATGTGTATTGGAAAATTTCATTTGTATTCATATATAGCAATAATGTATTGGATGGCCGAAATTGCATAGGAATTGAAAGCAATTAACAATATTTCATTGGAAAGAATAAATTTGTTTCATTGAAACAATATACTTTTGTTGCATTGAAACAATAATATGTTGTATTGAAACTTATACTTTGTTGCATTGTACTTATGCTTGTTCCATTACATTTGATCCAATTTGTTGTTGCATATATAACATTATTTGATCCATTTTTTTGGTTGCAGTAGTGACAAGCATTGTCCAGAACTGTTGGATTTCCTTGTCACCAGCGGCATACGTTTTGCTAGCGTTGACATAAGGAATGACAAGAAGAAGATGTGGAACACCTGGCGTATTGAGATACCATCTCAATGCCATATTGATATCCAGGACCTGTTTCAGCTTGATTATTCGAGGAATGGAATGGCTGCTATGGCAGCCACGTTGATCGATGAGAAGTACGGTACCATGAAGAAAAATTTCGGCAGTTCTTCGGGGCACAATCATTGAGAGAAGTGCCGACTTGACCAGATCAACATTGAGCACGCAGTTGTCGATGGGTACCTTTCCTACGGGCAGGGTCACCTTGCCCCCCGGTCTCCTACTGTTTGGGACGATTCGGAGGACGAGCAGTCCGTGTAGATGGGAGCCCTCGTGGCGGCCTATATATGCATATTATGTATTGCTTAGTGTGTGATGTTTATATATATATTGGATCCCTAGAAGACTTATGTACGTGTCCTTGTGTAATTATATATATCTATTTAAATGTCCTTATTTAATTATATATATATATATGCACGATCGATCTGAGCGCGCTTAATTAAGCAATTGATGTATATATATGTGATGAAATTTCAGAGTAAGAGAAAAAAATATCTATCTAAAGATAATTTTATATGTTGAAATGACCAATTTGGAGTAAATAATTATTATTTTAATTAATCTTTACCTAATAATAAAGAGAGGAAGGCTTCTTGCGGTCCAACATGTGTTTTACTTTTTTGCCCTTCCACCAAAATAAAAAGAGATTATGTTTCTTGTTTGCTTGGTACATCGCCCAAATTATATTAGAATTAGAATCGGAACAAAACTGTAGATAATGGGTTCCGGTAAAAAGAACCGGATAATTACGATAGGTACTCAAAGACCAGATTGGCTCCGTCGTTCCGTTTGGTGGTTGATCCGATAAACAAGGTCTAACTGACCATGGACTCTCCCGATCTTCCTCTCACAAATAAGCTACCTGCGAATCCAAACCCTGGAGCGCCCACAGTGTGCTGATTTCGTTCCTTGCAATGTAGTCCGTCGTCGATTTCTTAGTTCGCCTTTATGAGTTGAGGCCGTCATTGGTCGTAGTCCAGGACTCGACCTTCTTTTGCCTGAATCCTTGCTTAGTTTAGTGGCGAAGGCGACGACCGACAGCGGCGGCCGTGGCTGCGACCTCGGCGATACACACAGCAGCGCCCGTGGCTACAAACTCGGAGATACTCGCAGCGGCAAAATCGCCCAACACGTTCCAGGGGCAGCGGCCCACGGCCGATACGGAGGATCTCTCCAAGGCGCCATCCTGCGCCCGATAGCTGGGAGGATACAATCTTGTCGGTTGCCTGTAGAGGAGACTCGCACATGGCTCCGTCGCTCATTCAGAAGAGACGAGTCTCCTCTCCTCGATCTCGCCCACATCTGTGAATGTAACACACACACGCGAGCTCATACCAACAAGGCAATGGTTACATCTACGGGACTGTGAAGGCATCGGGTAAGCTAGCAAGAAGATGGTTGTGCCTGTGATCTTGCGCAATAGTGAGAATTATTGTTAGTGCACGCGCAGGAGCCGCTGATGCGGGCCAACACAGAGGTGACGACCATCTTGCATCGTTTCTTCAGTAAGCTAGCTAGGCGAGTAGGAGTCTACGTGCATATGGGTGCAAGTACAGCAGTGTCCCCTGCACGAGCATGCATATACCTTCCGAGCTTCGGCGCTGTGTCGGTTGACGCCTGGTTGTTGGCAAACAACACTATCGACTGTCGTCGCCATCCATGTAACCACGCCCTGGGCTGTTTAGTTGGCGTCTCCTGGCGCCCCATGGTGAAACACAGGGTGGCGCCGCTGTGCGGTGCCGCACGGGAAGCGGTTGAGGATGAAATAATGCAGTTTTAGATTTGAGGAATGAACAATTATATTATATATTATATGGTTTGAGATATGAGTAGAGCGGCTGATTTCAATGGCGATTTGAAAAGTTTCTTTTGAGATATGAGTAAGCAGTCCAGGACTAGATTTTTTTTTAACAAGATTCTTATCAGATTTAGGGAAAATATTAGTTATATAGTTTGTTCTTAATCTGAATTTCACTGAAATAAGTTTATTTTTGGGAAAATACAAAATAGGAAACTAAATGCTCTCAAGTAATAAATTGTGAAATCACTATGAATGCTATTAAGTATTGTTGTTTCAGTTTTAATGTTGACAAAGTTAGTATTGTCGGTAGTCCAGCTCCGGCCACATATCCGATTTTCTTTGTGAAAGAGCTGCACTTTTAGGTTTATTAAACAATCTGAATCACTTTCGGGCTTCATATATGTCGAGTATTTTAGTGATTTCGGTTGGGGTATCACCTCGTGCAATTTCATAGTACATTACCAGTTCATCCAAAGGGAAAATCATCTCTTTAAGGATTTTGTGTTATAGGTTCTTGAGTAAAACAACCTTATATTGTTAGATCCTATATGTCACTGACTAGGTGGTAACAGTGTGCAACATTTACATGCTTCACAGATGCCACGAATCGGAAATTGGAGGTGCCGCCGCAAATTTGCATTGTCACTGGCTAATACTATATGTCTTAATATTAGTTCTTGTGTCTCCACAACTCTGACTTTTTTTTCTACCGTTACAACGTACGGGCATTTTTGCTAGTTAATTATTATTTAAATTAATTAACTAACTATTATTTAAATTAATTAATTATTATTTTATTTCAAGACTATTATTACTTATTTATTTATGTTTAACTAAATAATTTTTTGATTCAGAAAATAAAGCTATACGACATCATATCTCAAAGGTTAACATGATTGACACCATACTATTGTCCGTAAAATAGTATTTGAAACTTGGAAGCTGAAAGTAAAGTAACCGAGAAGTTATGTATGCTGAGAGTGGAAGAAGAGTGATCAAAGCTAAAAATAATTGAGATTAAGAGAGAATGATTAGAGATGGAAATAATAGAGACTAAATGAAAAGGAAAATCGGAAAAAAAGAAAAAATAGAAAAAAGTCACCCGGACTAAATGTCCTGCCCCGAGAGGGCCCCGGGAGCCTTTAGTCCCGGATAAGTAGTCCCAGATGGTCATCCGGGACTAGAGCACCATACGGCCCGGGACTACAGGCCCGTTTTCTACTAGTGCATAGAGAAAATAATTTTCAATTATTATTCTATCTGCAAGTTTATAATTATGTTTTGGTCATCGTACTAAAACCACTATAGCACTTGGAAAGTCAGTTTTCAATGGAAAATCTTTGTACAGGCGTGAAGACATAAAAAAATAAGAGTTCCTAATCTTTTCTCTAGGATTAGCTTATGGTTTGTGAGATTATCACAATTTCCCGAGCATGGACGTGCTTAAAAATCTAGAAAAATATAAAAGTTTACTGTTAGTGTAAAAATAGTACTGAACCGACCCAAGTGTATGTTGTTTCTAAAAAGACTAAAGAATTATAATGTATTTTAGCAAAATATATATGAAGTTTTCATTGATTATAATTCGTATAATATTATAATATCTAGTGAGCGCACGATCAATAGATTTATTTTAGATATCATCAACCATCTTGCCATAACTGGGGATCATAATGGTGATATTTTGGTATGACGTAGAAAGTGTAATGGAACTGAGATGGTTAAAGACTAGTACTCAACTCCTTTGGATGATAGAGAGATACATACTCTGGGCCCTTTCAGTATCACCGATGTCATATTGTTTGCCCAGACACAGTGTGATTTATCACAAGGACATCGAGGATATGGATGAGAAAATAGAACGATCTCGGTAAACGAATTTTATTTGTTATGATCAAAGAGTTTGATCATACTAGATCACATAGTCTCACCTCTTGATAACATTGGTATCGTGAAGTTATGGGAATAAGTGCAATTAGTAACTTATAAGGTTCCCTCGTTCTTCGGGAACACATAGGAGCCATCATGGACGTTCAAGGTCCCACTGTTGGTTATTGTTCTCTAAGTTTCTGAACATGTCTGCGTGTTATCGAGACTTTACAGGTCATACTCTTAAGCCGTGCCAACTTTTAACTGAGAGAATTAATATGTTTTTATACATTTTATGAATGTTTGATATCGTTACGATATGGTTTTATGAATGTTTTATGTTGTTGTTATTGAACTTAAGCCGTGCCAACCTTTAATTGACAGAAACAAATCCGTTATCGATCAGAGTGGTTTCCGGGAAGTTACTATGAAAGAAAAATCATGCCAGTGTTAGGAAGAATTTATATGAGAGGAAACAAAGGACATGAGATGTCCCAGGATGTTATAAATGTGTTTCTAACATGTTTAGATAATATCTATGATTTTATCTATAGGGGTCAAGTTGTTCCGGAGGAGTTTCGGGTACTTTCCATATAAATGAGGGGGGGGGGGGTACCCGAGATGGTGCAGATTTACCGCCTCCTAGCCAAACCCTATTTTAGGAGGCTGCCAGGTGGGCCCTAGTGGTTTCACAAGTTGGTATTCATCATCCCGGTATTTTTGTGGAATTTATTGGAGAGAAAAAAGTGAAAAGAAAAAATGGGAAAAGGAAAAAAGGGGAAAACGAAAATAAGGAAGGGAGTGGGAGGTGGCGTTGGACTCCACCACCCAATCCGTGTTGGGCTAGGGGAGGGGGTGCGGCCACCTCTATGGTGCGGCCACCCCCATCCTAGGACAATTAGGACTCCCTCTCCCCTATGTCAAGTCTGCTCCTCCCCCCACTATATAATTAAAGCACCCAAAGGCTCAAAGCAAAACATACAGTTTTCTCTCAAGACCCTCTCTCTCTAGTAGAATTAGAGGATATAATTAGAGCTTATAATTAGAGACCCTCTCATTTAACTAAAGACTCTTCTAATTGGGTTTTGAGGTGTCCTCTCCCGACCAGACCTAGCTCTAATTCTAATTTTCTCTCATGTGTTGAGAACTTCCAGATTCATAATAGCTCTAACCACAGTTGTTTAGAGCTACAAATTAGCAACGCCGGAAGGTTATCCCTCCACATCGTTGCTGAATCCTAGACGGCGGAGCGCTACCGGGTTGATACGAGCGTACTCTTGCACACCATAAGAGGGATTACACGTGTGCTCCTTTACAAGGGAAGACTAAGTGTCATCCTTGCAACTAGGACTAGTTCTGAAGACCTAAGATTCATTAAATCTCTTCTACGACTACATCAAATCCGCTGCCTGGGGAGTCGTCATTCTGATTGGAGGGTCTAATTAGAGCCCCTCTAATTGAATTAGAGCTTCCTATAATTGGGTTTTGAGGTGTCCTCTCCTGATTAGATATAGTTTTTAATTAAGTTGTCTCTCGTGTGTTGAGAACTCCACCTTCTTATACACCTGCGGCGTCTAGTCCTGGATGGCGAAGCGCTGCAGAATTGGACCCGACATATGTGTGCATACTCTCAGAGGGGTAATACGTGAGACTCTCACTCTGTTGTATCAAGTTGCTGGATACCGGGAGTTGGAAACATCCTCACCCACAAACTTGTGTGTGAGGATCGTCTACAGGCTTCAACGACATCGTCACCAATAACTCTTCTGCTACTATGGTGTCTAGTACACGCTCTCGGGAACTAGATCTTAGATTTTATATTCATTTGTATATGCATAGCAAGATATTTGTTGTTGCATAGTATGCATGGCGAATTTTTTAAATTCCCGTTGTGCAGCCCAGCAGTAACGATATGATGGGCTCATGGGCAGCATAGGAATGTAACAAATTTTATATATAGCTCAAACCATCCATAGATATTGAAGAATTAACCATAGGACAACAAGGAACTACACAAACATGACATAGATGCAACACTCATCTGCTAATAATTGTAACATAAAATGCCAACTTTACAAAGTTTTGTGGTAGATATGGAGGAGATAATGATGGAGGTGTTGGTGAAGGAGTTATCATGGCGGACGAGACATAGAAGGGGCCAGCGCATGGCGCATGACTCCTCCTGCGCCAACCGGCCATCAAGGGGGAACGCTGCCCCTTAGCCCTCCCCCATGTAGATGCGACCCATGGGGAGGCAAATTTGTGGCTTTTCGTAGCTGCCCTGAAATTAAGGTTTTTCCTCTCCTTATATGTGATGGGATAATGCTCAACGACCCTACGATAGATGGACCTCTAATCTAAGGGCTTTTGGGAACATCTAGAACCGTCCTAGGAACTCTTCTCATCTCTCATGGAGATCTAAAATCGCGGCTTGGCCGAACCCATCAAGTTTGGTAAGAGATACACTCAACCATCTCACCAATTGTCGTAATCCCATAATCAAATATTTTGCCTCCAGTAAAATGGGTCCTCAAGTCGCATCCGAACTCTGGCTGGGCTTAATTTTGGGTTAAAAGAAAGCTATGAAACTTAATATAAAAACAAGTGACAAAGTCAGTCATCCTTAGGATACCCTTAGACGCTACTTTTTAAACTAAACAAATGAACCAACTTTTCGAAAGACCAGGGAGATCTAGGGATTGAAGTGGAAAGACCATGGAGGTCAGGGGATTGAGGTCATGGAAATTAAGAATATATGCCTTTTAAGAAAATGTCTATTTAAATTGCTACATGAGAATGCGGTATGGCATGAGCTTTTAACAAATAAATATATGGGGGGGGGGATTAAACGTTATCTGAAGAACAAGACAAACCTTTAGATTCGCCATTTTGGAAGGAAATTATGAGGGTTAAACATGTGTTCTTCTCCCGTGGCTCGTCCGATTTGGGTAACGAGAAACACATTCATTTTTGGGAGGATACATGTCTTGGCGATGAACCATTATCACAACAATATATCTTTCCCTATATAATATTATTGTTCATACAAATGTTGCAGTAGCAAGCGTGATATCTCAAAACCCTCTCAATATTCAATTTAGAAGAGATATCATGTGAGTTAGAAGAGAACTTTGTCTGCATTTGGTAGAGACTTATGGGTGTCTCACTGGAGATTGACGCTGGAGATAATATCCTGCCCTATATAAGATTACTTTTGTTGGAGATTGACGCGGGATGGAGTACTCTCGGTCAGGTATTTTTATGCGGATATACTCCAAGGTCCATCTAGATACTTGCGAAAGTATATGTCCAAACTAAAAGTGCCACTTAAAATTAGAATATTTCTGTGGTTTTTAAATAAAAAAGTAATCTTAACATAATATAATCTGATTGAAAGAAGTTGGATTAGGTGTAAGAAATGTGTGTTTTGTGATAAAGATGAGTCCGTAAACACCTATTTGTGTCATGCTCTTTTGCTAGAGATATTTGGAGACTTATTCATTCCATTTTTAATATCTATCCACCTACTAGTATTGCGAACATGTTTGGTAGCTGGTTAAATGGAATAGATAAGAAAACGGAAACGTGTATTCGTGTAGGCGTGTCCACATTAGTTTGGACAATTTGGAAAAGTCGGAATGATATCGGTTTTAACAAGAAGGAAGTTATTCATTTCATGCGGGTGGCTAACATGGGGTGTATTATGTCCATATATGGTGTTTCCTTCTACCGGCAGAACAGCCAGGAGTTGCGGATATAGACTATGCTCGACTGATGGCGGTCATTCGGACTAATTACAATCGGTATGGGTGGCTTAATGCTAGGAGGGTGTCGAATCTGCATCTCAACAAGTCCCTCGGGTGAACCCATAGGGTTTCGATTAGGAGAACGTGTATGCGCTGGTGACAATTGTCGGCTAGACAGGGGGCACGATTTACCCAGGTTCGGGGCCCTCGTAGAGGTAAAACCCTTACTCCTTCCTCTGTCGATCTGTATTAACGAGTAGATCGGTTACAATGATGGTTTCTCAAGTCGAGAGTACGATCTCGATCTCGAGGCTTGGTGGTGCGGTATTGCTTCGTCCCTCCCCTGGTAGTTCTCCTAGCCTTATATAGGTGGCCAGGTCTCAAACCGTACCCGGGGAGGACTAGAACCCTAACCTAGAGTCGGTTACAAGTTTCCTAACTTGACCCGCAAGGCCTTGTGGGTGGGCTTCAATTGGGCCTTCTAGAGTAATCCATGATGCCTCCTTTGGGAGCTTGGGCCGTGGGCCTGAGACCGGGTAGGCACATCCGTCAGGCCTAGGATCCATCCCTTCATCAGTAGCCCCCGAGCGTTTACTTGACTGAGAACCCGTCGAGTGGACGCTCAGAACTTATCTGGGTTTCTTTTCGATTGGCGGCTTCAATCGTTTGAAGAGGATGTGTATCCTGTATGCGATGCATTTCTTGTACTCGAGAATCGAGAAAATGAAAGTGCCTGTGTGTTTTGGCTGTTTTCGCAGAAGGATGTAGCTCAGTTGCTTGGCTCTCCCGAAAGCTCGGGGCCAATTAATTGCATCTAGGGCAAAAACAGTTCTGGCCTACACAGATTCAAGACATCCGACTCGAATCCGGTGAGGTGATCATTGCGACTGAGCCTAGAGGTCTTACCGAGTTGAACTTAACCTAGTAGGGTACCCGGTGCGTCCGCTAGGATTTTTTCTTCATGTTGTTATCACGGAATTTATCGGAGGACGTAGCTTGCGTGCGATTCCAGGCCCTCAAGAGAGATCTTTTGGGTCTTACCTTCGTATTCGAAAGAAATAAGGCATCCAGATGTGCCTAGTCGGCCGAACAATCCGGGAGATTGATGTGTGTACACCGCATAATCGAGTGGTAGGAGCTACGCACTCGTAGGTTTTTATCCAGGGATATCTCGAGTGAAAATTTCTCCCTTGATTTTGCGCACAAAGTTTTTTGTGCTTTGTAATCTTCCTTCCATACGAAAGAGTTTTCGTGTTTGGAAATCTCGTCGTGCCCATTCGAAAAGAAATTTTGTATCTGGGGCTTTCATGCGAGAGAATTTTTGCGTCACAGTTTGCCCATACGAAGTTATTCCGTGTTCGGAGCTTTATGCGAAGGAGTTTTCGCGTCTTAATTTTCCCATATGAAGTTTATTTCGTGTTTGGGGCTTTTATCCGAAGAAATTCTGGGCTTGATGATGTGCGCTATGACGTCACAACGCACTTTATCCTCCTGATGGGACGTGACGGAGCGAGAGCAGAGGCGCTGGCCCACATTGTCAGCTTTTTGACCGGAAACGTGAGGTCGTTTCCGGTTTTTACGCGAACTGCGCACAGTAATTGCGCATGATGTTCTGTTAAGATCGTGGCACGAAACAGTGTTCACCACCGTTTCGTTTCGGCTTCACGCGTGGCCGCCTCTATGAGCGCCACGCGCTTGATGGGCGGCCATGATTAGATGATACTGTGTATAAATACGACCCTTAGGTGAGAAGTGAAAACTTCCCTTCATTCGCTTCCCAGCTTTCACCTTCCTAGCCTTTGTCCTCCTCGCGCTCCTTCTCTGTCCTCAAGCTCGCACCAGCGCTCATGGAGGAAGGCAAGAAACGCAGCGCCGCAGTTTCCTCCTCTCGGGCACCCGAAGATGCTCGTGCTGCGCCCGCTCCGCGCTCCGGCGACTGGCGCTCCGCCAACACCACGCAGAAGAGCATCAAGGAGATGCAAAGGGCGGGACTGTTGCCTCCCGAAGCCGGGAAGCGGGTTCGCCTCGGCAAGAAAGAAGAGGTGACCAACCCCCATGCGAACGAGCGCGTGATCTTCGCGGATCACGTTTCACATGGGCTTTCTCTCCCCCTCCATCCTTTCTTCGTGGCATAGCTGTATGTCTATGGCATACAGCTCCACGACTTGCCTCCGAACGCGGTGCAGCGTATCTCGTGCTTCATCGTTCTTTGCGAGTGATTTCTTGGCATTCGCCCGCACTGGGGCCTCTGGAAGGCCCTGTTTAAGGTGCGGGCATTCCGCGAGAGATCGCGGGTGGGAACGGAGCTTGGGGAGAC
This sequence comes from Alopecurus myosuroides, assembly GCA_028641055.1. Classification (NCBI taxonomy): domain Eukaryota; kingdom Viridiplantae; phylum Streptophyta; class Magnoliopsida; order Poales; family Poaceae; genus Alopecurus; species Alopecurus myosuroides. The sequence continues at coordinate 359,191,748 of CM054061.1, forward strand.
GCTGCGCACCGGCGGCTTCAGGATCCAGGTGAGATTGGACACCCTCTACTTCGACATGCAATTCCTCGACTCTGCGCAAGGGTGGAGGAAGAAGTGGTTCTATGTCGTTGACGACAGCGCGGATGGAGTCAATGAGTTCCACCCATTCGCCGTCTTGAAGCAGCGGAGGTTGCCCCTCTACTCGCCAAGGTTGCAGCGCTCCGCGATCTAACTGCAGGAGTTGCGCTTAACGGCTTGCACCTCACGAGCCTGTTCCTTCAGCGTAGGATCCAGCCCCTGCAAGCGATGCCTTCCACCATGTGGGAGTATCAAGGAGCTGAAGACCCCAGCCGAGTGAGCCGAGAAGAACTCTAGAATGCCGAGTTCGAGAAGAAGATCCCGGCCATCACGAAGCTGAAGGTAGGCGAGTCTTTCGCCAATTGTCCAATCGCAGCTTTTGAAGCCTCAAAGCCTCCTCCATCTGATGTAAGTTTCAATCTTTCCTTGTCTTAGTCCTTTTTCTTGTTCGAAAGCTTGTCGACTGAATTTCTTCTTCTTTTTCTTCTTTTTGTTTTCTTCTTGTAGAGTCTAGCGGTAGTCACCTGCTACCCGCCAGTCTCCGGTGAAGAAGCCTCGGACCTGTTGGCGAGCAACCTGGAAGTCCCTGTCGACACCAGCGTTGTCGATGCCGACTCGAGTTCCGAGAACGATTTTTCGGATGACGTGGAAGAATCGGGTAGCGATCTCCACCATCGCAAACGCCGCCGAGCGGGACACGATGAGGCCACCTCCAAGGATAATTCCTTGGGTGGGGGATCTGACAAAGAGCCCCTCATCGTGACGCCACTAAGTGTGCGCGCTCCTCCCGCTCCTCAGCCGAAGATCCAGATAGCGTGGAACACGGATATGCTGGACGACAAAGATGATGACGAGTAAGTTTTTGCTTCTTCGTTCTAGTCGAACGTTCCCTTCTTATTCCTTATGACATTGTTGTTTTCCTTCATGACAGGCTCCAGTCCATCAGCCCCGGCCGGTTTGCCTCTTCCCTTCCTCTCGAGAAGAGGAAAGATGCCGCTGCTGCGGGTGGGACCCCCACTGCCGGGACCGTCCAGAATTCACCGAGCCCAGCCCCCACAGTTGCGGCTACAGAATATAGGCTTCCCAGCTTTGCAGTTGGGGCATCGACTTCGAAAGAAGTGTCGGGTAGCTCGGCTGATCCTCTCTGCATTGCTCAAGGCCAGGTAAATTTTGCCATTTTCCTTTGCCTCCTGTACTTCGTTCGTTTAGAATTTTTATCGGGTGCACGGCAGTGCTCCCGATGGGAGTAGGCCCCGAGGTTGTAGTTAATCACTTGCGATTGGCTACAGGCTCAAGGACTTAAGCTCTTTTCTTCTCTTCATTTTATCGGGTGCACGACAGTGCTCCCGATGGGAGTCGCCCCTGAGGCTATACTCGACTGTTTGCAGTCGTGTATAGGCTCAATCTTCTCCTCTCTGACTTTTTCATCTTCATGTTTTTGCAGTCTCTTCTCGACTCCCTCGCAGCCATTGGCTGTCGTGTTATTTCGGCTGAGTCAGATTGCGTGACCCTTCGGGCAGATCGCGATCGACTCGTCTCGGAAAGCGAGCTTCTTCGAGGTAAGTTTATCTACTCCTTCTATCCAATCTTTTCGCTCATGCGAATTCCTTTGTGTTTTAAATTTATTGCTTTGTAGCTCAGGCCGAAGTGTTGAAGGCCGAGAAGATGGATGCTGTCACTCGGGTAAGCACCCTGAAGGCTCAGTTGGAACCTGCTCAAAAGGAACTTGAGTTCTCTCGCAAGCAGTCGACTGACTTCGAGGGAAGGATCGTTGATGACCAGGATGCTCTGAAGAAATTGGAGGAGGCTGGCACCAAGCAACACAGCGATCTCGTTGACTTCCTTCGCCCTCTGGCCCAGAGTTTCGCAGGTAAGTTGCACTTATCCTTTGTTGCTTCTCGACCAAATGGTATGTTCTTTTGAATTAACGTTTCTCTTTGCAGATCTTCTTGGCATTGCGCTGGAGTTGCCCGGGGTTCAGCGGGTGGACGGCTTGACAGATTCTTGCGCTCAACTTCGAAGGCATGCAAGTGGGATTTGCTCCCTCATTAGCAATGCTACTCGAGTGTTGACGCAACTCCACGGGCGTCTTCTGGTCAATGTTGCAGTTCCGCCCACGCTGGATGGTCTCATGAAGGTTTTCCTTGAGGGCGATCTCCTTCAGGCCTGCTCGGTCGCTCAGTCGGAGTCCGGGGCGAAGACTGCCATCCAGTTTGCACTGGCGCACGGAGTCGCAGGCTTGGACGAGGCGTACTCGAACCTCCCCCGTCGATGCTACTACGGGCAGAAAGGTAGCGCTTCGTCCTTTCGGCGATCCGGCTGGAGTTCTTGCCCGGAAGTTATCCGATTTGATTGCCCGTGCTAGGGGGCATTCTGCCGCGAGTGGCAGCACTTCTATAGTTCCTTAGGATAGTCTTTACGTAGTTTGTGCTTCCTATGTAATGAACCTTGGGATGTATTCCCGTATTGTATCTTTAATCGAAATGTTCTTTTGATATCTGAGATGCTTCTTGCGATTGATTGTCATGAGTTCCTCCCGATGGGAGTATCTCCCGAGCACTTGTCGATTAGGTGGTTTATTTCTCCGATGGAGCGTCTTTAACTGTTCCTTAACTTTTCTTATCTTCCTTTAAGTAACAGGCGTTGCAGCGGAGTCTTCGAGTGGATCTGCTGCACAAGCAGATCCACTTGTAGCTGATGTTGGTACTTTTGCCGGCCTCCGTGACCGTGTCGCAGATGGTGAACGCAAGCTAAAAGCTTTGCGCGGGGTGGCTGACGTAGCCAAGTCCAAAAAAAAACTTGCGGTTGACCGTGAGCAGTTTGTGATGGAAGAACTGGCAGCTGTCGCCAAGGATATTCTTTGACTCTCTGTAGCTTTCTTTGCAGTTGTTCAGCCTGACGAGCGGTGTGAAAAGTATTGTGTGGAAAACCATATTCTTCACGAAGCCAACAGTTCTAAACCACATGCAAATAACTTCTGGTCTGACCGTAGTCGGGGCTTTGTTCTGGCCACTCTGAAGTATCGTGTGGGCCAAGCGAAGGTACTGGTTGATAGTTGTCATGAGGCCTTGATAGCTTTGAATGGCTCTTTTTATCCCTTGGAAAGGGGTCCAGAAGATTTGAGCCAGCTACTCAGAACTTTTGGTCGAGTGGGCGAGATTCCGGAGTGCGTCCGTCAACAGTTGATTTGCGGGTCATTAGTAGCACTTTCGTTTGTTCGATTATGGCATCCCGAGGTTAATTTCAACTCCGTGGCCAAGCTCCCAAATGCTCCAGTCGATATGACATCTCATTATACAGTCGTTCGACCTGCTGCAGAGGAGGTTATTCGACTGACCTCTGATGAGGTTAATCGGGTTTTAGCCGAGAAAACTGCTCATCGCCATATGTAATTGTAGAATGTATGTATCATGTTGATTCTGTATAGTTGTCTTCAAATTTTATAAGGTGCCAACCTTGTTTGTACTCTTGTATTTGTAAGTGATGCTAAGTTAGGCGTAGCCCCCGTGTGTTTGGGGTGTATACCTGTTATTTAGCGTGTAAAGATCAATAACTTGAGAAACTATGGTTGAGAAACCATGTATTTTATTAATATGACTGAGAAGCCGTGTATTGTCTTCGAGCTACAGCATGGCTAGTATAGCCTTATTTTGTTGAGTAGAATAATCTAAGGATAGAATTTGCGGAGGTGCGCAACATTCCACGGATTCGAGTAGATGCCACCGGTCTCGGGGTTCTTCAGTCGATAGGCGCCACGAGGGATAACTTCGTGTATTATGAAGGGTCCTTCCCACGGTGGCTCGAGCTTGTGTCCTTCCTTCTGCTTGAGTCGCAGCACCAAATCTCCTACCACGAAGGCTCTGTGGTGTATACGGCGGCTGTGGTAGTTGCCGAGCGACTGTTGATATACCGCGGATCTTGCGAGTGCAATGTCGCGTATCTTGTCTAGTGCATCCACGTCTTCCGCAAGTGACTTGTTAGAGGTTTATTCGCTGTAAGCGATGACTCGTGGGGTGCTGAACTTGACGTCTTCGGGAAGGACTGCTTCAGCTCCGTATACCATGAAAAATGGTGTGTATTTTGTTGATCGACTCAGGGTCGTGCGGAGGCTCCATAGTACGGAGGGTAACTCCTCTGCCCAGTGTCCTGCCGCTGGGTGCAGTCTATCTAGTAGCCGGTTCTTTAATCCAGCCGAGACCAACCCGTTGGATCGCTCGACTTGACCATTGGTTTGCGGGTGAGCCACAGAGGCGAAACTGAGGGTGATGCCCTTTTCCTTGCAGAATGCTCTGTTTCCTTTGCTGTAAAATTGCTTCCATTGTCGGTGATGATGTTGTGTGGTATCCCAAATCTGCATGCGATGGAGTCGAGGAATTTGACGGCGCATTGAGCGCTAGCCGAGGTGACTGGCATGGCCTCAATCCACATTGTAAATTTGTCGACTGCAACTAGCAAGTGCGTGTAACCTCCTAGTGTGGATTTTTTCAGTGGTCCTACCATGTCTAGCCCCCATTGTGCAAAGGGCCAGGCGATTGGGATCATGTGAAGCTCAGTGGCAGGGGCGTGCGGCTTGGGCGCAAATCTTTGACATGCGTTGCATTTGTCGACTATGTCCTTTGCATCCCTGGCTGTTGTGAGCCAGTAGAACCCTGCGCGAAAAGCTTTACCCACGATTGCCTTCCAGCCACTAGTACAGAGAGGGTCAGCTGTGGCGCACCAAATTTCAATTCTGTGGTGCACCTAGGGCCCAGTGGGGTGCGCCACAGAAATGACGCCATAGAATTTTTTTTGTGGCGCATCCTGGCCGTGCGCCACAGAAATGTCAATTCTGTGGCACACCAAGTAGTGGTGCTCCATAGAATTTTTTTTAATTAAAAAAAACGGCCAGATCTAGATCTAGATCTGGCCGCCGGAATTTTGGTGAAATTTCAAAATTTCGCCGGAGCTCGTTGGATGCCGTTGTGACCGTGGCCTTAGGTGGAGGATGGGGGTCACCGGAGTTGGTGGAGGAGTAGAAGCTCGCCGGAGGTGGTGGAGGAGGAGGAGGAGCTCGCCGGAGGTGGTGGTGGGGGAGCTCGCCGGAGTTGGTGGAGAAGGAGAAGCTCGCCAGAGGTGGTGGTGGAGGAGGAGGAGCTCGCCGGAGGTGGTGGTGGGGGAGGTCACCGGAGTTGGTGGAGGAGGAGAAACTCGATGGAGGTGGTGGTGGAGGAGGAGGAGGAGCTCGCCGGAGGTGGTGGTGGTGGAGGTGGAGGAGGAGGAGGAGAGGTGGTGGTGGTGGTGGTGGTGGAGGAGGAGGAGGAGGAGGAGAAGGAGAAGGAGAGGTGGTGGTGGAGTAGGAGGTGGAGGGTAGAAGTAAGAGGTGGTGGTGGAGTAGGAGGTGGAGGGGAGAAGTATAAGGTGGAGATGAGAAGTGGAGAAGTGAAATGAGATAAAGGAGAGAATGAGAAAGAAGAGGGAGAATGAGAGGTGTTGGTGGGCAGGATTCAATTTCGAATCCTGCCCAACAATTCTATGGCGCACCAAGTGTAGGGGTGCGCCACATAATTTTTTTTTCTTTTATTTTTATTTTCTAGTCAAAAATCTTCAAACGACCATAATTTTTTTTTCCTTTCGGAATTTGGCGATTCTAAAAAATGCTCACAGGCCGAAGTTATGCCCATATTACTTTTTCTAGTGAGGTTGGGTTCCTTTTTCTCTCTATTTTTTTGATATCTTGATCATTTTTCTCCGACATTGTATGCAAAAGTTATGCCCATATTATTTTTTTTAACGAACTTTTGCTCAGAAAGTCGAAATTCATATTTCAAAATTTGATAAAAAAAAGTAGACCTTAAACTCTCCGTGCATCTATAAGGGATTTATTTTTTATGTTTTTTAGACCTCCAACTCTCCCGTGAAAAACTAGACATGGTGTTCCCTGGGGGGGGGTGGAGTTCGTGCGTGTGGACAGAAAATTTGGGGATGAGAATTCTGTGGCGCACAGGACAGTGGTGCGCCACAGAAATGTTATATTTCTGTGGCGCACTAACCACTATGCGCCATAAAATATGAGTGGTGCAATGGTTGGTGTGGGCCCCAACATATTTTTGTGGCGCACCTCTGTCCCGTGCGCCACAGAATTCCTCTTTTGTGTGGCGCACCCCTGTCTCGTGCGACACAGAATTCCTGTTTTCTGTGGCGCATACCCCCCCCCCCTGCGCCACAAAAATATATTTCTGTGGCGCATACTTACATGGTGCGCCACAGAAAGCCATCCACCGAAAGGCACTTCTCTACTAGTGAGCTAGCATGGTGTCCGCAGTCTCCTTGGTTTATATCTCGTAGTAGTTACTTGCCGTCCTCGGGCAATATGCATCTTTGTAATATTCCTGATATGCTATCCTTGTATAGTTCTCCGTTGAGTACTCGAAAATCTTTGCTGCGTCGCACTATCTGTCTAGCCTCGCGAATATCTGCTGGGAGCTGTTTGTTGGACAAGTAGTCGAGGTATTTCTGCGTCCAGACTGGCTCGACCAGAAAAACTTGCCTTGAGATGTTGTGGGTGGGCTCAATCATAGCAGTTTGCGGGCTGACCTCTGTCTCCAACGTCGCGGGTGCTTCTGCTGATTTTTTTTTTTGAAAGGAACCTAGTTTATTCCATTAAAACACGACGAGCTCGTCGGTTACCATACGGATTACATCACTGGGATATTCAGACATCCACACCTGGTCTGTCTCAGTACCACACGAGCCCAGCGCTGCTAGAGCATGCGCGGGTTTGTTACATGCCCGAGGGCAATAATCAACTACATAGTCATTGAACTCCATGATCAGTTGATACTTGATGTCTAGGAAGAGATGTCTGAGTTTAGCTTGATTTTTTGACTTTGACTGAGCGCTTGATCATCCTTTCGGAGTATATTCCAGGCGGTATGGGTGTGTTTGTAGAACCCATGTTTGCCAATTTATCCGCTTCTTCGTTGCTGGATCGCGCAATGTGCTTTAGTTCACACCCTTGGAAACTTACTTCGAGTAGATTATACATATCTCGATAGGAAACCATGTTTTCTGCAATGGCGTCGCACTCTTTCATTGTCTGCTGCACTATGAGGTTTGAATCTCCATAGATCATTAGTCGGGTTGCTCCACAGGCAATCACCATCTTCATGCCGTGGAGGAGGCCCTCGTACTCTGCGTCATTATTTGACGCTGGGTCGTCGGGTGCAAAGTCAAATTGCAGGACGTATTTTAACTTGTCACCTCTCGGAGATATCAGGACTACCCCAGCTCCGGCTCCTTTGTTTCTCTTTGATCCGTCAAAATACATTATCGAGTTGCTTGTATACTCTGGAGGGCCTGTCGTTTGTAGTTCTGTCCACTTCTTAGGAACTCCACGAGCACTTGTGATTTGATAGATTTGCGACCTGCGTATATGATGTCCCTAGTGCCGAGCTCGATACTCCACTTTGCAATTCTTCCGGATGCCATCGGGTTATTCTTGATAGTACCCAGTGATGCGTCGTTTACCACCCTAACGGTGTGTTCCTGGAAGTAATGTTTGAGCTTTCGGGCTGTGAGCACCACACCGTACGCGAGCTTCTGGTAATGGGGATATCGCTGTTTGCAAGGCGAAAGCACCTCGCTGATATAATATATTGGCCTTTGGATGCCAAACGCCTTGCCGTCTTCCGGCCGCGCGACTACAATTGCTGTGCTGATGACTTTATTTGTTGCGGCCAGATACAGAAACAACAACTCCCGTTCTTGTGGTGTTGCCAGGACGCGCCTGCTCGGCAATGCTCTCTTGAGGTCTGCGAATGCTTTCTGTGCTTCGAGTGTCCACTCAAACTTATCTGTTTTCTTCAGTAACTTGTAGAAAGGTAATGCTTGCTCGCCTAGCCTCGCAATGATTCTGCTTAGGGCGGCTAGTCGTCCTGCGAGCTGCTGCACACCATGGAGATTAGTTGGCTCCTTCATTGTCAGGATTGCTTGGATTTTCTCCGGGTTAGCTTCAATCCCTCGAGCGGAGACCAGTTAACCGAGAAGTTGTCCTGCAGGGACGCCAAAAACACACTTGGTCGGGTTGAGCTTGATTCGGTATGCGTTCAACGCGTCGAATGTCTCTCTGATATCATCGAGAAGCGTATCTTCCACTCGAGTCTTGATGACGATGTCGTCAACATACACTTGTACGTTCTTGCCAATGAGCTTGGCGAGGCATTTTTGCATGCAGCGCTGGTATGTTGCGCCTGCGTTCTTTAGCCCGAAGGGCATTGTCGTGTAGCACTAAACACCATGGGGTGTTATAAACGCCGTATTTTCCTCGTCCTCCTTTTTCATCCTGATCTGATTATAGCCTGAATAGGCGTCCAAGAAGGAGAGGCGTTGGCAACCTACTGTAGAGTCCACGATCTGGTCGATTCGCGACAGGGGAAAGTTATCCTTGGCGCAGTGTTTATTCAATAACGTGTAGTCGATGCACACGCGAAGGATGTTAGTATTTTTCTTCGGGACCAGCACCGGGTTTGCTAACCATGTGGAAATTTTTATCTCGCGAATGAATTTTTCTTCGAGTAGTTTGTATACTTCTTCTCCGAGCGCTTTTTGTTTGGGCTCCAAGAACCTTCGAGTGGTCTGCTTGATAGGTTTGGCGTCTTTGAAGACTTCGAGTGAGTGCTCGGCGAACTCCCTGGGTATCCCTGGCATATCCGAAGGCTGCCAAGCGAAAATTTCCCAGTACTCACGGAGGAGCTCGACGAGCGCGCCTTCCTATGCTGGCGAGAGGGTGGTGGACACCATCTCCGTCTTCGCAGAATTCGTCGGGTGCACTTGATGCTTGCGGGTACTGCTATTTGTGTTGAACTCGAGTTCTGGAGCGTTCTTCTTGGTGAGAGGCATCACAGAGTGATCCGTGGTTTTTGCTATCTCCTCTAGTTCTTCCTGCATCCCGAAGGATTGGGCGATCTCGTTGAATTCGATGTCGCATTTATTAGATTTTTGGAAATCACCGTCGATGGTGATTGTGCCATATTCTCCAGGCAACTTGAGCTTCAAGTATGCGTAGTGCGGTACTGTCATGAACCTGGCGAACGCCGTTCGACCGAGAATGGCGTGGTACTTTGTGGGCCAATCGACGACTTCGAAACCAAGAAATTCTCGCCTGTAATTGCTTCAGTTTCCTAGCACCACCTCCAGGTTGATTGTTCCGAGTGGACGGATGTCTCTGATTCCGCGAGTCCATCCAAATTCTTGTTCATACGACGGAGCCTGTCTGCGTAGATGATGTTGATGCCGCTGCCTCCGTCCATGAACACGCGAGCCAGCTCGTAATTGCCAATTTGTGCCTGTATGACTAGTGCGGCGTTTCATGGTCGATAGACTCGCGGAGGGTGGTCCTCTTTGGATAAAGTTATTGGTTGCTTCGCCATCTTCAGGTACTCGGTTCTCGTCGGTGGGGTTTGCACAACCATGCATAATTGTCGTGTGTTTGTCTTCTGAGCCCTGCGTGATGGACAGACCTTTTGTATCATGCCTAAGAGTCCCGCTGGGTTCGGGTATCCATTGGATCCCTGATTTGGGGCGGGTGGCGCTGGTAGCGCAGCTAGCACCGCGTTTTGGTTTCCTGCTGGGGGCAGGGCTTGCGGCTGTTGAAATCCTTGAGCTCCTCCTCCAGGAAGCTGCGGGTAACCCTGATTAATTGCTGCTCTATTTTTCTTCAAGAGGGCCTCGTGGATATCGATGAACTTTCGGCAATCCTTGAGAAGGTGTGTTGCCTTAGTTTTGTCGGTCCGCTTATCTGTAAATAGATGTAGCGTGCAGTAACCGTCGAGGTCCACGATATTCGCTGTCGCGATTTTTTGTGAACTCCGCTGCCACAAATTCTTCTCGATCATCGTGGTAGTAATTCTATCTTCTTTTCTTTCGACTATGGCGATCGTCCTCGCGTGCTGGGGATGAATCTTTCTCGTTGCGCACTGTGTCTTCGTCGTTTGCCCATATGTCGGCTATGGCCATCAATTCTCCCATGGTTTTGGGTGCGAGTCGCCCCAGTTCTTCCCAGAAAGTGGTTCGTCGTGCTCCTTTGGGGAATGCTTCAACCGCGACTTCTTATGATATATTTCCCGATGTATTCCTTAGTGTGGTCCATCGCTGAATATATTCGCGAGTAGACTCGCCACTTTTTTTCTTGCAAGCTCGTAGCTCCTCGATGGTCGCTGGTCTTTTGTATGTTGCCTGGAAATTTTTGCAGAAATCGAGGTTTCGGTCGTCCCAAGACCTGTATCATGCCTTCGGCCTTCCTTCGAGCCAGCTGCGGGCAGCGCCGACTAGGTGTAAGTTGAGGTACTGCATAGCTGTGTTTTTGTTCCCATGTTGGCATTTTACTGCCGTGAGGTAATCTGACAACCAGGCCGAAGGCTCTTGCGAACCATTGTATTTCTGTACTTCCGTCGATAGCTTAAATCTTTTGGGTAGCGGCGCCTCATGGATGCTGCGGGCAAAGCATAGGGCTCCGCAGACTTCGTCGTCTGAGGATGTAGATGGGGAGCGCGCACGATTTCTGGCCGCGCGACCTTTATGAACCTTGCGCTGGGCGATGTCCGATCGCGCGTTGTATCCGGGTTCGTCGCGATTGATGTCTCCTCTTGGTTCCTTGCTACGATGTCGCGAGCGGCTGTTGTCTCTATCTTTTCGCGGGCTGTGATCTCGATCCCTCCGCAGGCTGCGATCTCGACCTCTTCGCGGGCTGCGGCTACGGTCTCGACCCCTCGGGCTGCTATCGCTGTCACTCGGGCTATATCCTCGTCGTCGAGCTTCTTTCCCTCGTGCCCGACGGGGTGATTTTTCCCTTCCAGGTGATATGCCCCTATGTCCACGGGGTGCTTCTTTGTCCTTCTGTGCGGCCGCTTTCCTGCGATCGTAGGAGGCGAGTTTTGCGGATGCCATGCCTAATCCTTTCTGCACGTTCTTGTATTGTTCCGCGCGGGGGTCATTTTCCCCTGGTTGATTTATTTGCATGTAGGCAGCTGCGGCTAGCACCGCAGCTGCGGGAGTTTGCGGATGGATGTTTCCATCCTCGTCGACGCGCATAAGTGATTTGCTGATTCCGCTCAAGGACTCACCGTCCACGGTCGCGGTTCTTGAGGCGTGTCCCTTCTTCGGGGGGCGGTTCCCGACAGAAGGTGTTAGGGACAGCTCAGCTCGGCGTTGACTTGACTCGTTTGCCAATCTTTTTCGCTTGGCTAGATCTGCTCGAGCTTCTTGGATTGGAGTGGCCTCTCTCACTAGATGATAGTGGTAGGCGATCATGTCTTCGTGTGGGGCTCCCGCCGCAGGTGGTTTGCTCGTGCGGATGGCCTCCTTTGCTCGGAGCCAGGCGTTTCGCGAGATGTTGATCTCAGCGCGTTCCCTTGCGCTTTGTTCAGTTTCTTTGGGTGGTTGTTCCAATCCTGCCATGCATACCTGAGCCAGATGTGGCTTGTGAGTCCTGGGCGTAACTTGAAAGGCCTTCCTGACCCGAGAGGGCTCCTCTGTAGAGAGGGTATGGAAATTGCTGGTGTTGAGGCGGATGGACTCGCCACTTTTCGCCAAGTAGGGTCGTGAATCGACAACTCCTGGGCTGGAAATTGACTCAGATCCTGATTCCTCAGGGAAGTGAAGGATCCCTTCTTTGTTGGTGTGGAACTTGAAGCTCCCGAACGTCAAGGTGACGCTCTACTCCAGATAGTTGAATACAGGGCGTGATTCCGGCGAGTGAGGGGTGACTACGACAGACCCGATACTAATCGGGTTGGTCGGAGTCGAAGTCGAAGGTTTCCAACGTGAGTTGGTTGTCGATGAAGCCGAAGATGCCGGAGATCCACCGCTCGCCGTTCCCACAGACGGCGCCAATTGTCGAATCTGCATCTCAACAAGTCCCTCGGGTGAACTCTAGGGTTTCGATTAGGAGAACGTGTAGGCGCTGGTGACAATCGTGGGCTAGACAGGGGGCACGATTTACCCAGGTTCGGGGCCCTCGTAGAGGTAAAACACTTACTCCTGCCTCTGTCGATTTGTATTAACGAGTAGATCGATTACAATGATGGTTGCTCAAGTCGAGAGTATGATCTTGATCTCGAGGCTTGGTGGTGCGGTATTGCTTGGTCCCTCCCCTGGTAGTTCTCCTGGCCTTATATAGGTGGCCATGTCTCAAACCGTACCCGGGGAGGACTCGAACCCTAACCTAGAGTCGGTTACAAGTTTCCTAACTTGACCCGCAATGCCTTGAGGGTGGGCTTCAATTGGGCCTCCTAGAGTAATCCATGATGCCTCCATTGGGAGCTTGGGCCGTGGGCCTGAGACCGGGTAGGCACATCCGACAGGCCTAGGATCCATCCCTTCGTCAGATGGTAAATGTCTAGAGGAGCATCTAGAGCTGTGATTTTTTAGTGGCTGTTTTTTATGGTCACCTTGTGTGATCCGTGATTTGTACGACATATATACTTTTGACATTTTTAAAATAAAAACCAGCGGCGTGCATCGATTCAATGGAGAGACTAGAGCCAAAAGAATTCCATTTCCTAAAAAATAAAACTTTTCAAAAGTGTTACGATTAGAAAAAAAATAGCTAAATTGATTAAACTAAGTATGATCGAGTGGTACCCTACTGCTGATCAACTGGCATATTTCACTAGTAGGAAAAGGGCTACCAGTGACGAACAAATATCAGCTACCGCTGGCGAACATGTGTTCGCCAGCGCTACCACGCCAGTGGTAGCAGGTTACCGCTGGCGAACACCACTTCGCCAGCGGTAGTGCATGTTACCGCTGGCGAACAAGGCCTTGTTCGCCAGCGCTATGTTCGCCAACGGTAGCTCCTCTGTTCGCCAGCGGTATTTGTTCGCCAGCGGTAGTAATCCTGTTCGCCAGTGCTACTGTTCGCCAGAGGTAGGTACTTTGTTCGCCAGTGGTAAGTTTCACAGGTTTGTATTTTTTTCTTTTTTTTTTGTATAACAGTTTGTATATTCTGATTCTGTATATTCCCAGGTCCAAATACATTCAAATTCTATAATTTATAAACTTCACACATATAAATCACTGATAGCACATCGATAAATCATAGATACATATGCATCCATCCATAACGAATTTAACACATCGATAACGAAATTAACACATCTATACATATGCATCCATATCCAATTCTCATAAGTACGAATACAACACATTGATCTCAATAACACGTTTATGTCGGAAGATTTCGAACCCAAAATATAGCCATCTAATTAGTTCAACGATTACAAAGGTATGACTACTACATCTATGCAACGTACGCGCGATATAGAGATCAATCGCAAAGTAGACTAGATATACGGTCCGCCTCCGCTTTAGCTTCCGCCTCCGCTTGCGATCTTTCGCTAGGGCCAGCGCGCCGTCCACTTCTTCATCTCTCTGTAGACCAAGATAAAAGCATTAGACCGGCAAAGGAATCACAAGTTCTTATTAGGAACAATTCGTAGAGAATCGAATACATACCGTCGATCATTTCTTCCTCGATGTTGTGATCTTCTGTTTCTTCTCCGGCGGGAACGGAAGAGCACCTTCTAACGAGTTGAATGGTCTCTCGTCAGTCTGCTCTAGCACACATTGTCGCAACTCATTGTTAGATGGTGGGGTGTTCCAGTGGAAGGTAGATCCTGAAGTTACTACATCCTTATAGATGATTGTGCAGAGCTTGCGCTGGGTGCGACCAAAGTTTTGTCTGTACTCAGCATCAGACCATTCCACGATGCTGCGAGACCATTTGTCCACAGCAGACATGTATTGCAGACTATGTTGGTCCTTCACGATCTCCGTCATGTGTTGGATGAGGTACCATGCCTCCATTTGGCCGCCTGGCGCCTGCTTGGGGCAGGGAAACTCAGTTTTGTGTCTGAACACATATTTGCCTTGAATTTGTTTCTTCCTGTCGCAGAATCCTTCCCCCTGATGTAGCCATCCATAGCATCATTGAGAACAGACTTGATGAGGGTGTAGTTCTTCTCCTTCATCGTACTCCCGGAGTCGAGATATACTGCGTGCGCGTCTCTCGGGTAGAGCATGATGAGGGTGCCGTATTTGTTTCTCCGCAAAACAGGAGAGTCCATATATATAATCCTCAAAAATTATATATGCGCAAACTTATGTAAAGATGGGAAATATAACTTACTCAGGAAAGTAGGGCACGAGGGTGATCCTCTTGTTCATATGGTTAGTGAGCAACACTTGTTCGAGGTACTTTGTCGCTTTTGCCCTACCCCTGGGGTTGTTCAAGTACATGTCGTGCATGTAGTAGGGGTCTGCTAGCCCGATGTTTCTGGCATTATCTACGGATAGCTGATGCGCCAAGCTGAGCGTAAACAGACGGACGATTGACGAGTGGAGTGATTTCATGTGGAACATCCGAAAAATGTCGTCAAATCTAATGATGATCTTGTTTGCGTTGCCTTCAGTGACAAATCCCACCGTAGATGGCACCTTTGCGACCAAAACCGGCAGCGTTCGATTTTTCTCTTTCAGAAGCATCTCCTCCATATATAGTACACCGTCATGGACGATACGCATATCACCTGTCAGCAAGGCGACCAACCTCGGCGGAAGCATCGGTTTGCCCAACTGATGGATCTGATGCCAGTCGGTTATGGGTATCCTGTCCAATACACGTCCTGTCTGCGGCTTAGACTTGGTCCCCTCCACCGGTTGGCTCATCGATGCAACGGCAGAACTCTTCTTAGTTCTTTTCCGTGTCGTCTTCTTAGGCTGAGTCTTATGAAATACATCCGCTACCGCCTCTTTGAGGGCATCCTGGCTGATGACTTCTTGCTCGGGGACTGCCGGCTCTTGAGAAGAGAAAAGACGCTTTGTGCATCGATATTTATCCGCTTCCTCCGCTGGCAAGAGAAGTTGATCAAGATCATCCAGGCCGGGCGCCCCCTCGTAAGGATTGTCGACGAGGTAGTCATTCGGGTTCTCATCTTCAGCATCGTCGCCGTCGTGCTGCACGGACTTTGCAGGTGAGAAATCCTTGTGTTGGCTCGGGTGCCCCGACCCCTGGACCGGTGTTGGAGTGTTGGCAGGAGTACTTTCCAAATGAATTAGTGATTTCGGCCAGGTCAATGGCCAAACCAAGCATTGCTCCAGGTTCAACTCGCTGTCGGCTGCTGGTGGTTGGTTCGGAGGATCGAGAGCACCGCAACCAGGGAGCACCCGACTTAATGTCACTCTGAACACGTCCTCGGGCATACGAACGCCGTGGGATACGCGGTTCACAGGTGTGATGATTTTTCCTTTGGCGACGTCCTTTAACTCGCCGTTCACATTAAGGAGCAATGTGCATCCCGTCTCGTCGGCCTGCGAAACGTCGCGCGATCGTTGTTAGAGACTGATGCCGTCACGAATCAAGTCATAATATATAATTAAGCAGTGCACGTTGAATTACCGTGAGGGCATTGAGCTCGGACAAGGAGGATGGACCGCTAAGTGTCGGCGGCGGCGTTGAAGAGATGTGGCGGGGCGGCGACGGATCTTTGCGACCTTCCGGCTGAGGGTTGGGGGCCGGCTCGTTCCGCGCAGCAGACTCCACGACGGGGGCCACGTTCTGCGGCGCTGGCTGCACCATTTGGGCTATGTTTATCTGCGGGAGCGGCCCTTGTACTCCACCTAGCATCCACGGCGCTAAGGACTGAGCGACGGTCGAACAGATGGTAGGGAGGAGCTCATTGAGCCTCTCGTTCACAAGCTCGTCGACCGTCTTCTCCGGGCCCTTGTTCCGCTCCTTACGCTTTTCCTTGGTGTCGGGGTAGTAGTGCGCATGCCGATGATCCTTTCCGAGGCCATGCACATGGCCACGATTCGGCTTCTTGTCAAGGGGCACTCCCTTCATCGCGTTAAGCGCCCTAATGAAAGGGGTGTCATACGGGTCCTTGTTCGTCGTCGCCGAGGACCCCCCGTCAGATTGAGATAGGCGTTCTTTTTCTTCTTCCTCGAGATACTTATTCTCGAGCAGCTTGACCTTCTCGTTCAACACAAGATCGCCGGGCTTTTTGGGATCTTCCCTATAATGGGCCCTGACAAAATTTCTCACCTGCGGGTCGGTGATCTTGTCAAACGGGTTCGGCCCTTCTCTCTTCGAATCCTCCTTTTCCCATACTTTCTGCTTCCCAAGGTAACCCCGGCTTCCGAGATTGTGAGGGCCAATGTTCTTTTTTCGCTGTTCTTTCCCCCATTTACTCAGCGCCACCCTTTCCGGTTTGAGTTCGTCGATCTTGAATTGGGCCAAGTCTTCCTCGGAAATGGAGGGCCACATCTTATGGATCTCATCAAAATCCTTACCCTTCGCAAGCATCTCCCGCAAACTGGATCTCCAAGTCGTAAACGCCTTGGCGAACTTTCCCAGTGCTAAGGAGTTGACCAGATTCTTCTTCAGGTCCTGGTTGTCGTAAGGATCCGGGAATTTGTACCTTGTGTGCAGCTTCTCAATCAGCAGGGCGGCATTAGCCTTGTTTTCTTTAGCTTTGAGGTGCTCCATATTAACGTTGCCGAAGTCTCGAGCTATGCAGCCTATCTGGTTTCCATAGCTTTTGGCATAAATCTCCGGCTCGAGGGGAGCACCGCTCTTGGGGCACAGTTCCGTGAACTCTTCCCGCATGGTGGCGAGCAAGTTGTGCCGCCTCTCTTTGCGCTTAGCCTCCGCCTCGCTACCGGAGGCGGTATCCCCGGTGCCACTACCGGTTTGATCACCTTCTGCGCCCGATGTATCGTTGTGTGGCTCTAGCTCCTGGCGAACGGTTTCGTCCATCTCGTCGTCTGCATCGTCGCCCTCCATCTCTAGATCCGGGTGCGGATCTACGGGTCCGCCTCCCGCGCTTAGCATGGAAAGCCACGCATCGTCGTTGTCTCCGCCGTGTCCGAGACCAGAACCACCCGCGTCGTCGTTGTGAGCCATATCTAAGGAAGGAGAGAAAACCCGAAATAAGTTCAACAAATCCTACAATTTAGACGATGTATACCCCATATGAGTCCAAATTTCTTGGACACTCTAAGTTTTGATATTTTTAGCAAAGATCATGCCAAAATTCACGGAAAATTTCAGCATAACCTTTGCTAAAAATATCACAAATGGAGTACCCAAATTTGCCGGAACGGAAATTAATCAACATTCCGGCAAATAAGGACTCACGTGGGGTACCTGCACATAAAAACCCACCCCTCTTATAATAGATCCCACCCCTCATATTATCATCGTCATCCACACGAAGGTGGGCATCCACACGACCACACCATATCCACCCGTCATAAAATTTCATCGCCATCCACACAACCACACCATATATCCACCACCCATATAACCACGCCATCCATCACAACCAGCCACCACCATCCATACACACCATCCATCACCAACCACCCAAAATTGCTAACAATTGAGTACTAAGAGAAAACACTAGGTAAATAAATTGCTAACAATTTCATGCATAAAAAAATTTAAAAGTGGGCTGGGATTTATTTCCCTCAGTCTGGCATAGGGATGCTATGCTACACACATCCCTGGGAGATTTAAAAGTGCAAGAAAAGCATATGTTCTTATTAAATTTGTGCCTCAGCCTTTGCATCATAGGCTTGGCCAAGAAAACAAGCATGAGTAATGTGTTCTTATTGGTTTAATCTGTTCTTATCAGATAATAGCTCCAGGGGCAACAAAACAAGCATGAGTAAACTGTTCTTATCAGATAAAAAAATTCTTATCAGATAATAGCTCCAGGGGCAACAAAACAAGCATGAGTACACTGTTTCTTATCAGATAGTAGCTACCAGTACCACAATTCACAACCATAGCTCCAGGGGCAACAAAACAAGCATGTAGTAATCTGCTGCTGGGCACAAATCCATGGAAAGGAACCTCAACCACAACATTAACACCCTAAGGTGATTTCTACACACATCCTAGCAAGGGATCTTGCTAAATTATGCACAGAAAGTGGGCTGGGATTTATTTCCCTCAGTCTGGCATAGGGATGCTATGCTACACACATCCCTGGGAGATTTAAAAGTGCAAGAAAAGCATATGTTCTTATTAAATTTTTGCCTCAGCCTTTGCATCACAGGCTTGGCCAGAAAACAAGCATGAGTAAACTGTTCTTATCAGTTTAAACTGTTCTTATCAGATAATACCTCCAGGGGCAACAAAACAAGCATGAGTACACTATTCTTATCAGATAAAAAAATTCTTATCAGATAATAGCTCCAGGGGCAACAAAACAAGCATGAGTACACTGTTTCTTATCGGATAGTAGCTACCAGTACCACAATTCACAACCATAGCTCCAGGGGCAACAAAACAAGCATGTAGTAATCTGCTGCTGGGCACAAATCCATGGAAAGGAACCTCAACCACAACATTAACACCCTAAGGTGATTTCTACACACATCCTAGCAAGGGATCTTGCTAAATTATGCACAGAAAGTGGGCTGGGATTTATTTCCCTCAGTCTGGCATAGGGATGCTATGCTACACACATCCCTGGGAGAATTAAAAGTGCAAGAAAAGCATCTGTTCTTATTAAATTTTTGCCTCAGCCTTTGCATCACAGGCTTGGCCAGAAAACAAGCATGAGTAAACTGTTCTTATCAGTTTAAACTGTTCTTATCAGATAATACCTCCAGGGGCAACAAAACAAGCATGAGTACACTGTTCTTATCAGATAAAAAATCCATGGCCTAGTTGCAGCAAGGAGTGGAGCAGCAAGGATGTAGTAATCTGCTGCTGGGCACCAACCACAACAAAACAAGCATGTAGTAATCTGCTGCTGGGCACAAATCCACATGGAAAGGAACCTCAACCACAACAGATACACATGCAGTTGCAGCAAGGTGTGGAGCAGCTAGCAAGGAACTAGTTGCAGCAAGGTGTGGACCAGCAAGGAACTAGTTGCAGCAAGGAGTGGATCCACTTATCAACCTCAACCACAACAGAGCAAGGAGGGCAAGGTTGCCGCAAGGAGCAGTTGCAGCAAGGAGCAACAAAGTTGCAGCAAGGAGCAGCAAGGTTGCAGCAAGGAACTAGGAGCAGGAACTAGTTGCAGCAGGAACTAGGAGCAGGAACTAGGAGCAGGAACCACAACAGATCCACTGATCAACCTCAACCACAACAGAGCAAGGAGGGCAGAGGGAATTTGGGTACGAACCTTTCTGTCGAACACCTTAAGGGCGTGGCGGTGCAGCGAGTAGCAGCGGGGGCAGAGGGAGCAGCGCCGCCGCAGGAAGCAGGGCGGGAGCGCTGCTGCGTCTCCCAGGAGGTGGCGGTGGCAGGTGGTGGCCGGCGGTGGTCCTGGGCGCGCGGTGGCCGGTGGTGGCCGTGGGCGGGCGCACGGTTGCAGAGAGGGGAGGGCAGGTGGTGGGCCGCGATCAGAGGAGAGGAGAGAGGGGAGGAAGGTGCGGCGAGGGGAGGTGGACGACGGCGAGGGGAAGTGGACGGCGGCGTGAGGCGTATCGGACGGCGGCGGCGCGCGGTGATCACAGAGAGGGAGGAGGTCGACGGGCGCGGACGCGATCGATCGAAACGCGACTAAGTCCTTTCCCTGTGCGCGCGTCTGCTCTGTATAGAAGGGAGGAGGTGGGGCCCAGGTGTAAGTGAGAGGGGGAAACATACCGCTGGCGAACAAAGCTTTGTTCGCCAGCGCTATGCCCATACCGCTGGCGAACAAAGCTTTGTTCGCCAGCGCTACCTTTTTTTTTTGAATTTATTTACTGTATTATTTTTTATTTATTTACCTTTGAGAAACATTATTGTTTTTAAATTATTCAAAGACATTTAATTTATAATAATTCAAACACATTACAAATTAATTTCAAACACATTACAAATAATAATGTTTTTTTTATTTTCTTTATTTGTTTAAATTATTCAAAGACATTTAATTTATAATAATTCAAACACATTACAAATTAATTTCAAACACATTACAAATAATAATGTTTTTTTGTTTTCTTTATTTGTTTAAATTATTCAAAGACATTTAATTTATAATAATTCAAACACATTACAAATTAATTTCAAACACATTACAAATAATAATGTTTTTTTTATTTTCTTTATTTGTTTAAATTATTCAAAGACATTTAATTTATAATAATTCAAACACATTACAAATTAATTTCAAACACATTACAAATAATAATGTTTTTTTGTTTTCTTTATTTGTTTAAATTATTCAAAGACATTTAATTTATAATAATTCAAACACATTACAAATTAATTTCAAACACATTACAAATAATAATGTTTTTTTATTTTCTTTATTTGTTTAAATTATTCAAAGACATTTAATTTATAATAATTCAAACACATTACAAATTAATTTCAAACACATTACAAATAATAATGTTTTTTTTGTTTTTCATTATTCCCTTTATGTTTTCAATTATTCCCTTTATGTTTTCAATTGTTTTCCAATATTTCCTTCTTGTTTTCTCTTTTCATTATTTTGGTTTTAGTTGTTTTCTATTGTTTTTTATTTATGTGTTCTATTGTTTTCCGTTGTTTCCTTCTTGTTTAATTTCTATTTGTTTCCTTTATGTTTCAAATAATATAAGTCCACACATTTGAAATACAGAACAAGGTACATTAAATTTATAATAAGTGCACATCGATATCAGACCCCATGCATATACATAGTTTCGTCGCATACAATTGGCAGACAGATATATACATAGTTTCTCAGTGTTTGATGATCTTTTTGCCTTTTTTGGTCGCAGTTGCATAATTTAACCCCACATTATGACTTCTTCTTATGAATGGAAGACCATGCCTAGGTAGCGTTGTTCTGCTTCTTCTTGTTGTGTATGTTGCATGACTATCATCATCATCTTCTTGATCATCGTCAATATTTGGGTCGCCGAACGTGTCGAATTCGTCCTCATCAACGACTCCATCCATTCCGATGATATTTCTTTTCCCTCTCCTCACGACAACACGGCTAGGCCTTGCGGGGTCTGTTATGAAGAAGCATTGGGACACATGTTTAGCCAATACCCATGGTCATTTTGCGCTGTGACATTCGCGCTTGATGAGGTTCCGGCTTCGGGAATAACCATGGTTGTAAAGTATTGGTCTTCTTTTCTGACGGTCGACATCCTAGCCCATCTGACGCGGAACATAGGCACCTTCTCTCCAGAGTAGTTAAGCTCCCATATCTCCTCGGTCCTTCCGTAGTATCTTAACTTTTTGTCACCGGTGTAGGATTCCATCGTTACCCCTGAGTTTTGATAATCGGAAGTTTTGTCTTTCTCCTCTGTGTAGAAAGTGAACCCGTTGATATCATATGCTTGAAACGTCGCTAGGTTGGGAGCTGGGCCATGTGCCAAGGCGTACAATAGTTTATTTTTCGCACAATCCCTTTGCGGTGGATTAGCGACGATCACATCTTTAAACCAACGCAAGAAAGTGGAGTTATGCTCTCTGATTATTTCTCCTTCGGTCCTCCGCTTGCCTTGTTCACTGTACTTTTTCATAATCGAGCTCTTGTGTTTTTCCACCAAAGTATCGACCATGTCAATGTGTTGGAGAGCTACTAAGTTTGCCCTGTTAAAGTCGGTGCGTCGACAAGCCCGATCCACATGCACTTCTCTACGTCCATTTTTGTGACCTACTCCATCGAGCTTGCCAATGTGCTTGTTTCTGGGCAGACCAACTGGGTCCTCCACGTCCATATGATTCATGCAGAAAGAGATGCACTCTTCGGTGAGAAAGCCCTGAACGATGCTTCCGTCCGGACGAGCTCTGTTGCGAACATATCCTTTGATGACCCCATTCATCCTTTCAAACGGCATCATGTTGTGCAGGAACAACGGCCCGAGATGGATGATATCGTCCACGATATGGACCAACAGATGAACACATATGTCAAAGAATGATGGTGGAAAGTACATCTCAAGCTCGCATAGTATCACGACAATCTCTTCCTGCAGCCTTGAGATCTGCTTCCCCGTGATCGACTTTCGAGATATAACGTCGAAGAAGTTACAGAGGCCAAACAGGGTTTCCCGGACGTGTTTGTCCATTATTCCGCGGATCGCAACCGGAAGTATCTGCGTCATCATCACGTAACAGTCATGAGACTTCATCCCGCTAAACTTTTGTTTCTGCGCGTCGAGGAATCTGCTTATTAGCCCTGAGTAACCGCTAGGGACTTTGACTCCGAGAAGGCACATCATCAATTTTGTGATCTCGTCCGGACTAAGAGTGAAGCAGGAGGGGGGGCAGTAATAGTCATTCCTCTTAACCCTTTTGGCCTTGCGACCATCCGTCTCCTCATCACACGATTGATCGCCGTCGTCATCATCCGGGCGTCCCCCCTGAAGATCTACCCTAATACCAAAATATTTCAGGTCGTTTCTTGCTTTCACCCCGTCTTTGGTCCTCTCCGGCATGTTGAGCAGCGTGCCAAACAAACTTTCAAACACATTCTTCGTGATATGCATCAGATCAAGGCAGTGAGGCGTATCGAGAATGGGCCAGTATGGCAAGTCCCAAAACACCGACCTCGTCTTCCATACATCCAGAAGCGGTTTTGGCGCCTTTTGCTTCTTTCCCGGCTCTGGGCATTCCTTCCAATCATTCAGCAAATTGTAGATTTCTTCGCCGCACCTCTTACGTGGAGGTCCACGGAGCTCATCCTCACCGTTAAAAAGGTCTCCTCGCCTTCTCCACGGGTCTTTGTTGGGTAGCCACCTTCGATGGCCAACGAAAACTGTTTTCGAAGACCCAGGATCTTTCGGAAGTTGCATAAACGTGGGGTCATCCATGCACCTCACGCAACCGTTATGTCCGTGGCACACCTGGCCCGCCACATATCCGTAGCCTAGTAGGTCGTGAACCGTACAGAGTAAGACAGCTCTCATTGGGAAATATTGTTCACCGAAGGCGTCCCATGTGTTCACCCCTTCCTCGGCCCATAGCGTGTCCAGCTCATCTTTAAGCAGCTTCAGGTATAGATTGATGTCGTTGCCTGGTTGTTTCGGCCCTTGAATTAACATACTCATGTGAATATACTTCCTCTTCATGCACAACCAGGGAGGGATGTTGTACATCCATACAAACACGGGCCAGGTGCTATGGGTGCTGCTCAGGTTGCCAAACGGATTGAGTCCGTCGGTGCTCACACCCAACCTGATGTTCCTTGCCTCCGGCCCGAACGTTGGATATTCACAGTCAATTGCTTTCCATTGACTTGCATCTGAAGGATGTGTCAGAATTACTTTTTCACTCCGATTTGGATCTTTCAAAACTTTATTCCTCCTTTTCGCGTGCCAGCGCATGAGCTCTGCTTCCTTGCGGTCCGCGAAATACCGTTGCAGACGGGGAATGAGCGGAAAGTACCACACAACTTTCCGAGGAGCTTTCTTCTTCCCTTTCTTGTATCGAGCGGCGCTGCAAACTGGACAAATGGTTTTGTTCGCGTCATCTTTCCAATAAATGTAGCAATCGTTGATGCACACATGGTATTTTTCGTGAGGTAAATCAAAGGGGCACACGACTTTCTTGGCCTCGTCGCAACTTTTAGGACAGGTGTTGCCCTCTGGAAGGACATCGTGCCAGTATTGCAGGCTTGCATCGACGCTTATGTCGCTCCATTTGTATCTCGCCTTCATCTGCAGAACATCGAGGGCCACTCTCAGGCGGGACTCTCCCGGACCGCAGCCTGCATACAACGGTGTCTTCGAGTCTATCTCTAGTTGCTCCAGCTTCGATTGCTCTCTAGCAGCAGATATCGAGTTAGTCGTCTTTCTCAAAAGCAGTTCTTTCAGATGAGGGTCACGCACAACTTCCGTTAGGGGTGTCCCTGTGTCCTCGTGATCTTCTTCCACGTCTTGTTCAACATCTTCTCCATGATCATGTGCGGGGTCATGAGGCTGATCTTGGTCCTGCTGTAGTTGGTCATGCTGTAGTTCTAGTCGATCGTTGCTATTGTCATGTTGCACATCATTTCCTACCGCCGCCGCCCCATGGACTTCATCATCTTCATCATCACTTACCCACTGACTGTTATACCCATCCATGAAACCATACCTTAGGAGGTGACTGAGCAAGTCTCCGGTAAAGGGATTGAGCAAGCCCCCTAGTTTGCACTTTCGACATGGACATCGTATCTCCTTGCGGCCATTTTGTAACATGTCTTCTGTCGCGTGTCTCAAGTAACTATTCACGACACGTTCACTCTTAACGACCACCATTATATGTCGCCTGCACGAGAGCGCGCGCCGATATAATTAATATTAGAACCAAACATAATATATATATATTTCGATATTCACGAAAAAAATCGGCATGACCTTCCTACAAATTGGACGTTAGAGGAGTGCCAAACTTTGCCGAGACGGAAATGAATCAACATTCCGGCAAAGTGGCAACTCATTTTCATATCAAAAATTTCACTTCATGTCGTATTCACGAAAAAATTCGGCATGACCTTCCTACAAATAGGAGGTTATTAGGGAGTGCCAAACTATGCCGAGACGGAAATGAATCAACATTCCGGCGATAGTTGGCTACTCAATTTTATTCCACAACAAATTGCGCACACATGCATTTATCGTCTCCATCACACGACCATTGTTGAATCCGGTGAAATTTCACACATATTGCATATCGCGTGTATCCGGACAAAATTTATATACAAACTCATTTAATTATATATTATCATTCATCCCACCTCAAATGAATAGATGGCTACACGATGATATCCGGAGAATTTTGGAGCTTTGGAGAGAAAGGGGGTAATTCTAGATCTAGATGGTTAGGGAGGGAAAATTTGGGGTAGAAATGATGTTAGGAGGGAGAAAAACATATATATACCAACTAAAATAAATTTAGTTGGTTCAAAATAAAGTAGGAGGGTGGAGAAATTGGCATAATTTCGAGCTAGAGAGAGAAGAGGGGGACAAGGTAAAGAAGAGAGAGTGGAGGGGAAAGTGGGTGGGTGGGGGTGCCACTTATGGCTAGATCTGCAGAATACCGCTGGCGAACAGGTGGTTCTGTTCGCCAGCGCTAAGATGCGTGCTGGGCCCACATATTAGCGCTGGCGAACAGCACCACCTGTTCGCCAGCGGTGGTGGGCGTAGCGCTGGCGAACTCTTTGCCCTGTTCGCCAGTGCTAATATTGGGCAGCGGCTGTAGCGCGCGCAGGTGGGGCCCGGCCATAGCGCTGGCGAACAAGGGGGAATGTTCGCCAGCGGTAGTCTTCATAGCGCTGGCGAACTGATATTTCTGTTCGCCAGTGCTATTAGCGCTGGGCAACAGCAATTATTATTGGCCAGCAGTATGCTGGTGGCTATAAGCCATTCCCTACTAGTGTTTAAACCTCAACCGGTTGAGAGCTCCACCATGGCCGGCTGCAGAAGAAGCATGTTCCTGTTGTGGTGCTAATTTCAGATCCATTACTTGCACCTCCAACCGTCGAGATTATTCTTTATTTTCGATTCCCTTTCTCTTCATTCAAACCGGTATCCATCTAAATTGAATTGCCAATAAAAAATGGTGTTTGGGGCAAGAAACTGGCTGAAACCAACCAGCACACAAAACTCCAAGGGCCAAAAACTAAAGAAACGAGCAATACGACTAGGTTGCCTTATCGACTAGGGCAAGTCGACTGGTTTGGCTTAGGCTGGCCTCATGCCGACCGCTGTTGCAATTTTATATGCTACTTGGCTTAGCTCCATTGGCAACACAACTGGTGCAACCACAACACAAAATTCCAAGACAACATCAGGCTGCGTCGGCGCCCTCACTCGCACGAAATACGGTGAAGATAAATGCTGACTAGTTTGGCTTCGTCTGGTAGGTGAATACGTGCCGACTTAAGATGGGCAGATACGTCAGATATTTACAACATATGGAAACTTAGATATGACGATACAAAAAGAAGGAAAAATAACATTTTTTTTGTTTTAAAATCTCAGAAGTGATCATGCTGCATATACATCAATTTAAGGGAATACAGATATCGATCCACTAACTGAAGCATAAAATTTGGACGATAATCAATAATCACCAGAAAATGCAGGATCAGGTTGGCTGGTCCCCTCTATATAAATGATACTAGCAAAATGAGCTGCGAGTCAACACATTTTGCGACAAGATCAAGCATGAAAAAAGTTTTGGAATAAGCCATGTTACGGCGGCGATGTGTCTGGCCAGAATTGCATCCGTTTGGCTTGTCTTCATTGTCAAAACAGTTGGTACACAAAATGGCAAAACAACATCAAGCTCTCGACGACCTCAATAGCAGGTCATCTGATGGAGATAAGTCGACTAGTTTGGCTTCATCTGCCAGTGAATCGGATACGCAGAGATGTTAGATCTTTACTACATATATGGAAACATCAATCGAACCCCCAAAAATAAATAAACGGATCATTTTTTGGCTATAAAATATGGGAGGCGATCAGCATGCACCGCAATTTAAGGATATGCTGATATCAATCCATTAAATCCAGCGTAAGTTTTGGATGATAACTGACAGTCACCATAAAATGCAGGATTTATATAAACGCTAGCAAAATAAACTTGGAAAGCAGAAAAAAAAAGAGATTGAATAGAGTCTGTAGTACGTAGCTAGCTTCAAATCTCTTATTAAAAAGTACATTATAATTTTGTTTTCCTCAACTGTTATGGAAGTGCAAACATTGTCAATAATGAAAATCGACAAATTGTTACGGCATGCCTTTTATTAACAGAGTAAAAAACTAAGTATATAATGGGGGCAAGAAATCCTTGGCAGATTTGTTACATACGAGTGTTAGAACGCCATGAAAGGACGAAAGAGGGAGTTTGATTGCGACTAAATAGCCAAGAAACAAGAAAATCCTACCACGGCACATGTATTCTTTTACCACACCCTCTCTTCGCATCTTGGTAAAGTTGAAATTACGTCTCATTTCTTCAAAGGGTCGAGTAATCCAACAAGGTCTCTGTTAAAAAATGTGAGCTATAGTAATAATATGACCTTATTTTCTAGAATAATGTGGAGCCGTAGTGAGTAATCGGACTGTTGTTTATTGCAATCAACCTCAGCAGCTTATCCGGGCCGTAGTTGTTGATGACTGAAGACTTAGTGGGGCAAAAATGAAAACTAAACACTCAAATAAGACTCGAAAGCCCATATTGCGAAAGACGTGATCCATAATCATTGATGCAGTTTTTTTACAATTGTCAATTTTTAACTCGTATCCAAAGTCTTGGTCAAATTGAAATTACGTCAAAGTTCTTCGAGGGGTTTGAGTCGGAACTAATCAAACATGCTCTATGTCCAAGAAGTGAATTGGTCTTTTCTGCAGCAGGTGTTAAGAATGAAAGGTTTTTCACCAATTTGGTGCGAATGGATTGCTCGTTTTGTTCAAGGGGGAAGTGTCGGGATTAAAGTTAATGATGATATCGGTCATTATTTTCAAACGCTAAAAGGACTTAGACAAGGTGATCCGTTGTCACCTATTCTTTTTAACCTTGTAGCGGATATGTTGGCTATCCTCATATATCGAGCTAAGGAGGATGGTCAATTAGGAGGGTTGATACCACACCTTGTCGAAGGAGGGGTATTCATCCTTCAATATGCTGACGATACTATTACTTTCATGGAACATGATGTGCAAAAAGCCCTGAATATGAAGCTTATACTTGCGATGTTTGAGCTTCTGTCGGGTCTTAAAATTAAATTCCATAAAAGTGAGATCTTTTGTTTTGGTAAATCTAAGGATGCCCAAGATGATTACCGTAATATCTTTGGCTGCGAGGTAGGTAGTTTACCTTTTAAGTACCTAGGCATACCAATTCACCATAGAAAACTTCTTAATAAAGAGTGGAAACCGATTGAGGGCAGGTTTGACAGGAAACTGATTTCTTGGATAGGCAAATTGTTATCTTATGGAGACCGCCTCGTTTTGATTAAATCTGTCCTATCTAGTTTACCTATGTTTCTGTTGTCCTTCTTTGAAATTCCCGTTGGGGTTAGGAAACGATTGGATTTCTATCGATCGAGATTTTTTTGGCAAAGTGATGTGAAAAAGAGGAAATACCGCCTAACAAAATAGAATATCGTATGACGTCCGAAGGATCAAAGAGGCTTAGGGATTGAAGTTTTACAAATTAAAAATATGTGTTTGTTAAGTAAGTGGTTCTACAAAATTTTAACAGAAGAGGGGGTGTGGCAAGAGCTGCTCTCTAATAAATATCTAGGGGATAAAACGTTATCTCAAGTAGAGAGTAAACCATCGGCCTCACCATTCTGGAAAGGATTAATGAGTGTTAAGAATGAATTCTTTTCACGTGGCAAATTCTCTTTAGGGAACGGTCAGCAGGTGCGGTTTTGGGAAGATACATGGTTAGGTGATGAACCGTTATCACAATCCTATCCATCGTTGTATAATATCGTCTCACATAAACATGTTACGGTTGCGGATGTGTTAGCTCATAATCCTCTAGACATTCGGTTGCGGAGCAGTATGGTTGGACATAGAAGGGATCGTTGGTTGCATTTGGTGGAAAAGTTGATGGGAGTTTCCCTAACAAATGATAGAGATGTGTTTCGTTGGCAACTTACAATGGATGGGTCGTTTTCCGTTAAATCGTACTATGCTGACTTTATGCACGGATCCACAAGATTTTTGCGAAAATACTTGTGTAATTTAAAGGTGCCATTGAAGATTAAGATTTTTTTATGGTTCCTTAACAGAAAAGTTATTCTCACTAAACATAATTTGATTAAGAGAATTTGGCATGGTGTAAAAAATGTGTTTTCTGCGATACAGATGAGTCTGTAGAACACCTCTTTATAACACGACCTTTTGCCCATGATATTTGGCGTCTGATACACTTTACCTATAGCATTTATCCACCTACTAGCATTGCGAATATGTTTGGTAACTGGTTAAATGGCATCGATAGGAAAACAAAAGCACGAATACGAATTGGTGCGGCTGCTTTCCTTTGGATGATTTGGAATTGTCGCAATGAAGTGGTTTTTAACAAACAAACAAACACTCATTTTTTGCAGGTTGTAAACAAGGCGATCTATTTTATCCAGATGTGGGCTTTCCTTCTCCCCGTGGATCAGCGCGGACTTATGGATTCAGGCTGTGCTCGACCGATGTTGGTTGTTCGGGCTATCTACAGCCAGGCTGGGTGGCTTAATTATAGGCGAATTGATGTGTAATTCGCCGATGTTTGTGTGGCTTATTTTCGTGGCCACTTTATCCGATCCATGACTGTAGTACATTTGAACTCTGGATGTTTCTTTCTATCATTTAATAAAATCCGGCTGTGTGCATCGCTTTGATTCAGAGGCCGGGGCCCAGGCTCCCATTTCAAAAAAAAAAGAATCTGAGCTTTAGTACTAATGTGACTTCTATTTTTGTATTAACAATATTCTGAAGTTGAGTCAATTTACACCACTTCTTTTGTAATACACTGTGGGGCCACTGGTAGAAAATAGGCCTTCGGTACGCCCCCATTAGTCCCCAAAATAATGGACCCACGACCATAGGGGTCTTTAGTCACGGTTCGGGACGAGACCCGCGACCAATAGTCCGGGCCCAGCGCGCTCGGCCCACAGCTGGCGGAGGGGAGGGGCTTTAGTCCCGGTTGGCCATACCAACGGGGACTAATAGGTCCTCGGGCCGGCCCCACGGCCTTTAGCCGCGGTTGTCCAGGTGAACCGGGACTAAAGGCCCATCCCTATATATAGGACTCACCTCGCTGCACTTGGCCACATTTGCTCACAATATTCACAAGGGGGTGGTGGGTATGCTTTTGGTTCCTACTATGCACACAAGGTGTTCGATGAAATGCCCCATAGCATGAAACACACTTGAGCGTTTTCATTTATTTTACCTCCGTGATCGCGGTTAGCAACTTGAACCTTTCATGATTTGTATTATTTCCAGCTAGCTAGTTAGTTTAACAGATGCATGATGGTTAATTATATACTTTATATAATAATAATGCAGATGAATCGGCAATGGATGTACGGTAACCGACTCTCCGGTGAGTTCACTACGGGTTTGAAAGATTTCCTCGTAGTGGCAAATGCGAACAAACAGCGAGGTTTTATTATGTGTCCATGTGCTGAATGTAAGAATGAGAAGGGTCACTCCTCCTCAAGAGTCGTTCACATGCACCTGCTTCGGCACGGTTTCATGCCAAGCTATAATTGTTGGACCAAGCATGGAGAAAGAGGGGTTAGAATGGAAGAAGATGAAGAAGAGGATGATATCGATTTCAACTATCATGACCTTTTCGGTGATACTTTCATGGAGGATGATGCTGAAGGTGGGGAAGGGTTTGGTGAAGGTGAAGAAGAGGCACATGATGAGCCCGCTGATGATCTTGGTCGGACCATTGCTGATGCACGGAGACGCTGCGAAACTGACAAGGAGAGGGAGAATTTGGATCGCATGTTAGAGGATCACACGAAGTCACTGTACCCAGGATGCGACAATAGTCTGAAAAAGCTGGGCTGCACACTGGATTTGCTGAAATGGAAGGCACGGGAAGGTGTAGCTGACTCATCATTTGAAAATTTGCTGAAAATGTTGAAGAATATGTTTCCGAAGAATAACGAGTTGCCCACCAGTACGTACGAAGCAAAGAAGGTTGTGTGCCCTCTAGGTTTAGAGATTCTGAAGATACATGCATGCATTAACGACTGCGTCCTCTACCGCGGTGCATACGAGGATTTGAATGAATGCCCTGTATGCACTGCATTGCGTTATAAGATCAGAGGCGATGACCCTGGTGACGATGTTGAGGGCGAGAAACCCAGGAAGAGGGTTCCCGCCAAGGTGATGTGGTATGCTCCTATAATACCTCGGTTGAAACGCCTGTTCAGGAACAAAGATCATGCCAAGTTGTTGCGATGGCACAAAGAGGACCGTAAGTCCGACGGGGAGTTGAGACACCCCGCTGTTGGAACGCAATGGAGAAAGATCGACAGAGAGTTCAAAGATTTTGCAGCTGACGCAAGGAACATAAGATTTGGTCTAAGTACTGATGGCATGAATCCTTTTGGCGAGCAGAGCTCCAGCCATAGCACCTGGCCCGTGACTCTATGCATCTACAACCTTCCTCCTTGGTTGTGCATTAGCGGAAGTTCATTATGATGCCAGTGCTCATCCAAGGTCCGAAGCAACCCGGCAACGACATCGATGTGTACCTAAGGCCATTAGTTGATGAACTTTTACAATTGTGGGGCAAACCTGGTGTACCTGTGTGGGATGAGCACAAAGAAGAGGAATTTAACCTACGAGCGTTGCTTTTTGTAACCATCAACGATTGGCCTGCTCTCAGTAACCTTTCTGGACAGTCAAATAAGGGATACAAAGCATGCACGCACTGCTTACATGAGACTGAAAGTGTATTTTTGGATAACTGTAGGAAGAACGTGTACCTGGGTCATCGTCGATTTCTTCCCCGAAATCATAACGTAAGAAAGAAAAGCAAGCATTTCAACGGCAAGGCAGATCACCGGCCGAAGCCTGCGGAACGTACTGGAGCTGAGATATTTGATATGGTCAAGGATTTGAATGTCATCTTTGAAAAGGGTCCTGGCGGACAATCAGTTCCGCAGGGAGTTGACGGGCACGTACCCATGTGGAAAAAGAAATCGATATTTTGGGAGCTACAGTATTGGAAAGTCCTAGATGTCCGCTCTGCAATCGACGTGATGCATGTTACGAAGAATGTTTGCGTGAACCTGCTAAGCTTCTTGGGCGTGTATGGGAAGACAAAGGATACAAAGGAAGCACGGCGGGATCAACAACTTTTGAAAGACCCAGATGACCGGCATCCGGAATGGTTTCAAGGTCGTGCCAGCTACGCTCTTACGAAAGAAGAGAAGGTCATTTTTTTTGAATGCCTGAGCAGTATGAAGGTCCCGTCTGGCTTCTCGTCGAATATAAAGGGAATAATAAACATGGCGGACAAAAAGTTCAAAAACCTGAAGTCTCACGACTGCCACGTGATTATGACGCAATTGCTTCCGATTGCTTTGAGGGGCCTCCTACAGGAAAATGTTCGAGTAGCCATTGTGAAGCTGTGTGCATTCCTCAATGCAATCTCTCAGAAGGTAATCAGTCCAGAAGATCTACCACGGTTACAGAACGATGTGGTCCAATGTCTTGTCAGTTTTGAGTTGCTGTTTCCACCATCCTTCTTCGATATTATGACGCACCTCCTGGTCCACCTAGTCGAAGAGATTTCCATTCTCGGTCCTGTATTTCTACACAATATGTTCCCCTTCGAGAGGTTTATGGGAGTATTAAAGAAATATGTTCGTAATCGTGCTAGGCCAGAAGGAAGCATCGTAAAGGGCTATGGAAATGAGGAGGTAATTGAGTTCTGTATTGACTATGTTCCTGACCTTAAGCCGATTGGTATTCCTCAATCGCGGCACGAGGGGAGACTAAGTGGAAGAGGCACGATCGGAAGTAAATCAACGATATGTATGGACGGTCATTCTATGACTGAAGCACACTACACAGTTCTGCAAAATTCGAGCTTGGTGGCTCCGTACTTCGAGCAACACAAGAATATTTTACGCTCGAACAACCCGGGGAAGCCTGAATCATGGATTAGAAAGGCCCACATGGAGACTTTCGGCAGTTGGTTGCGAAAACATTTAATGAATGACAATGATTTTGAAGATCAGCTGTACATGTTGGCCAAGACACCATCTTCGACTATCACGACTTTCCAAGGGTACGAGATTAATGGGAATACATTTTACACGATCTCCCAAGATAAAAAGAGCACCAACCAAAACAGTGGTGTCCGCTTTGATGCAGCAACCGAGATTGGGGAAAAGGTCACGTATTATGGTTACATAGAGGAGATATGGGAACTTGACTATGGACCCTATTTTAAGGTCCCTTTGTTCCGGTGCAAATGGTTCAAGCTAACAGGAGGTGGGGTAAAGGTGGACGAGCAATACGGAATGACAATGGTGGATTTCGACAATCTTGGTTACCTTGACGAACCATTCGTCCTAGCCAAAGATGTCGCTCAGGTTTTCTATTTGAAGGACATGAGTAGCAAACCGAGGAAACGGAAAGATAAGAAAACGATCAGTGCATCATGCGATGATCCAAAGCGTCACATTGTTCTTTCAGGGAAAAGAAACATCGTGGGAGTGGAGGACCCAAGCATTAAGTTAAATGATGAGGATGCTCCATGGATACGTCCAAATCGTAAGAAAGCGGGGACACAAGGGAAGAATTGATGTGTAATAATTTATTGTACCAAACTTTGTTGAATGGATCATGTTTAATGGATCATTTTGAATTATATTATCTCTAATTAATTTATTGTACCAAACTTTTACTAAAAACAGAAAACAGACGCGCTAGCGCGCCGCAGTGTCGCCGGAATGCAAATTCTTTTATTAAAAAGAGAAAACAGACGAACACTAGCTACTCCTCGCCGTCGTCGTCGGGGAACTCGTCGGTGACCTCCTCCGGGTCATCATCGTCGCCGAACTCGTCCGTGACCTCCTCGTCGTCGTCGGAGGTGCATGATGGTATGTCCGAGATAGGCCCCCACCTCGGATCGTCGGAGGCCCAGACTTCGCCGGCGCGGTCGGCCCGACGAAGCTCCTGCAGCGCCCTCGTCCTCGCCTCCCGAGCGGCATCTAACGCGAGGTGGCGTTCGAGGCGGCGCTCCGCCCGCTGACCCGCGCGGGTCTGCCAGAGCTCCTCGTCGGCGCTCTCCTCCCCCGGGTTGTTCCGGTAATACTCGCGGACGACGCGGTCTTCCCTGGCGTCGACTAGGCCCTGAAACGCGCGGTGGCGGAGGTGGAGGTGGTCGGCGGCAGTGATGATCTGCGGCTTCGGGGCCCTGGCCTCCGCTTCCCAGACGGTGTGGCAGTCGTTGAAGTTCATCAGCGACCGCGGGCGGTTGAGGCGCCAGGCCGCCGCGTCCCAGGCGCGGGCTGCCTCCGCCGCCGTCGCAAAGGTGCCGAGGGGGATGCGGTCGTCCCCCCAGCGGATATCTGCGCTGAACATTCCGTTCTGCCGTGCTCGGACGCCGCGGAAGCCGGTGGTGCTGTTCCTCCTCGGAGGCATGGTGGAAGCGCGACGGTGCGTGGAGAGGAGAAGACGCGCTCGAGGCGCGACAGTTTATACCGCGCCCTCCTGGCCACGCGTCACAAACTACCGCGCCACGCGTCGCAACTCCCGCGCCACGCGTCACAATTCCCGCGCCACGCGCCACCCTAACACAACCAAGCAAATAGTTGCACATTACTACCCGAGCTCAAAGTGAACACTGACCCAAGCATGGATGGATGTGTTAAAGGGGGGGTGTAGAACAAAACAATCGGTATCACCATCATACAGCCCTACCATGGCTACTCAGTGCAATATGCATACCAAATGCACGGTAGGACGTATGATGGCGAATCCGGATGTTTTGTATTTGCTCGATGAACTGACCGGTGTATGAAGGTGGGCTATATATAGGGTCCTCTGGCTCACAAAGTGTTGTGCTAGGGTTTTGATCCAACGGTTAAGAAACCACCTCATCCACGGCTCACAACAACTCGAAAGAAACACACCGTAGCCCTGATCGAACGGCTCACAACAGCTCAAAAGAAACACACCCCGGATCCAACGACTCACAAGCGCTTTAAAGAAACACACGATCCGTGTGATTCTATCTGATTGGTCCAAACGAAACCCTAACCCATTTAGTCCCGGTTGGTGTCCCCAACCGGGACTAAAGGGATGTTTTCTTCTCGCTATATATATGTGCATTGCCACACCATTGGCATAAACACATACAAACTCACCACTCTCTCATGGCTTCTACCGTACCCACTCTAACATTCAACCAGGCCGAGGCACTTTCCGCCTCGAACTACCCCTGCCCGCCCGGCTACAGTGTTCCCGCCGGTTGGATGCTGAGCGCCGGAGGAGTGCCGGTCCCTCCTCTTCCTCAAGGTGTGGCACGTCGGGCGGCCATCACGAACCATTACTACCACGAGCTCACGCCGGAGCAGCGGAGAGATCCCAGCTGGCATCCCGATAACCAACATACTTGGGACGCCTTCTTCATCAATCGGCGTGAGAGGGCGCTCGCCAGGTATGAGGAGGACGGCCTGCCTCCTGGGAACTTTCACGAGGCCGGTCGTCGGCTATGGTGGTCCGGCCGGACTCTACAGAGCGTCATGCTACATCAGGGCCGGCGATAACCCCCGCCTGCGCTACCCTCAGGCCCAGTCCTGGGCTCTGAATTTTCTCATGTCGTAGGCCTAGGCAGGAGTATGACTAGCAGCAGATATCAGATCATGCATGCATCTATGCTCTCCGTTTAGGTTTAGATCCACTCTTGCCATTATGTACTGCCTTTTTTATCTATGGGAATTTTTAAGATTGGAAAAAGAATTAGTTCTATTTTTCTGAATTTTCTGATATATTATTTGTATTTTTAAGATTGGAAAAAGAATTAGTTTTATTTTTCTTAATTTTCTGATATATTATTTGTATTTTTAAGGTTGCACGCATCTATTATTTCTATTCGAATAACCACCTTTAGTCGCGGTTCGTGTCACGAACCGGGACTAAAGGCTCGTTCTGCGCGGGAACGATAAAGCCGCGAAAATTTTCACCATTAGTCCCGGTTCGTGACACCAACCGGGACTAAAGGCCCGCGGAGGGTACCCCAGGGGACCTTTAGTCCCGGTTCGTGACACCACCCGGGACTAAAGGCTGGAACTATATATGTGCGATGCCTTCCTGCCC
Organism: Alopecurus myosuroides; assembly: GCA_028641055.1. Lineage (NCBI taxonomy): Eukaryota > Viridiplantae > Streptophyta > Magnoliopsida > Poales > Poaceae > Alopecurus > Alopecurus myosuroides. The sequence goes on from CM054061.1 coordinate 359,227,583, forward strand.
CAAAATTTTCTAAGTCACAAACCCTCTTCTTCCCTCGCGCCGGCGCCTGCTCGTCTTTCTGCCCCGTCGCCGTCGCCCGCGCAGAGGACCGCGCCGTCTCCATCGCCGTCGCCGTCGCCGTCGTCGAGCCCTTCTCTCCACCGCCTCCACCCTGCTCCGCCCCCGTCCCGTCGCCGTCTCTCCGGTAGGTTCCCCGCGGGCCGTCGCCGTCGCCCTAGATCCAACGCGCGAACGCCATCGAACGGAGACCACGAATCACGCGCGAACGCGCCGCCCTCGAACGGCGACCACGAACTGAGAACGCGCCGCCCTCACGCTCGCTACCACGGCCAGATTCGCCGCCGGCGAGACAACAGTGGCCGTGGCCTCGTCCCCATCTCCGTCCCCTCCCCCGTGGCGAGCACCACAGTGGCCTCCTCCCCATCTCCGTTCCCTCCCCCGTGGCCAGAATCGTCGGAATCGCCGGAGACCCGAGAGCCTGAACTGCCACCGCCGGCCACCGTGTGACGCCAGGGGTGACGTCATCATGACGTCACCTGGCCACGTGTTGACGAGTTTTTTTTAATGACGTCATCATGACACGTGGGGCCCACTGTATATGGAATTACAGAACATAATTAAATCTTCTAAATTAAATAACTTTTAATTTATAATTCCAAAAATTATGGAAAAATATGCAAAATGTTCACAAAAATGTAAGCTATCTGTTTATATCATTATCATTCATGTTTGACAAAGTTTAAAATGAGACCATATTTGAATTTGAGTTAAATTCATTAAAATAATGAAAGTAAGTTTTAATTCAATAAATTCAGAATATTAAGTATAATATACCAAAATGACCAGAAAAGCAAATGCAACCTAGCTATGGGGTTCTCCAAGTCATTTGAGCGACCCTACCAATCTGTTTTCCCTCTTTCTACGACAATATTTGCTAAGTCTCCTATATACTTAATTAATTTTTACTACATGCATGTCTGCAGGAGTGACATATGGCAGACAATAGAGACCTGACGGCGGAACAGGTGGCTGAAGGTTATATATTAGATATCATAGCCGGAGGAGGAACAGACATTGACGATGATGTAATCTCTTCTTATCTGAACCTTGAGGATCAAGAAGGTGAAGGAGGAACAGACATTGTCGATGATCAAGGAGGTGAAGAAGGAACAGACATTGTCGATGATCAAGGAGGTGAAGGAATGGACATTGATGACGGAGGTCAACCGTCGACAAACGACGATCTCCAATTGCAAAGAACAACCACCTCCGGCGAGGTATATATTTTAGCCCTCGGTCTTATTTTAGCCCTCGGTCCAATTGCAAAGACTAACGCGCGCGACTCTCTTTCTTATTTTAGCCATCGGTCGGATCTAGTATGACAAAGCGTGGCAAATCCAAGGCGATGAAAGATTCCGAAATATATACCATCGAATCAGTCAGTCAAATCGGCAAGCCCCTACAGCACACCACAAAGTTTATCAACCAATGCGGAGTCATTGTTAGAGACATCGTCCCGATCACCGTCCAGGAATGGAAGGAGCCAAAGAAAGCACGTGTTGGTTTCACTTATGTCGACAAGAGAACGAAAAAGATTATGTTTAGAAAGCTTATTGCACATTTCATTCTACCTCCGGAATACAACAAAAAAGATGAATTCGGTCAGGACGTTCCGGGTGGACGTGAGAGGAGGAGGATAGTCAAAGAGTTCGCTCTTCAGAAGATGGCCGAAGCATTCCGGAACTTCAAGAAAAAATTGTTCCGTGAATATGTCAGCCAGGGCAAGACTCCGATTTTCACTGGACAATATGAGAAACTGAGAGATGATTGGACAGAATTTGTGACGCAACATAAATCGGAGCATTTCAAGGAAATGTCGGCAAAAAATAAGGCTAATGCGAAAAAGAAACATTACCATCATGTTATGGGGCCAGGAGGATACCGCGTTTCGGCGCCTAAGTGGCAGGCAATGGAGGACGGCCTAAGGGCAAGAGGAATCCGTCTAGGTACAGAGGGATGGGACGAAAGAGCCAAAATGTGGTGGTACGGGCATGGGGGATCGCTAGACCCGGAGACAGGGGAGTGTGTTCACCGGCAGAAAAAGTTTGCTCCCACAAAAGAACTTGTTGACGCAATGACCAAAGCTCAACAGGGCAAGATCACGTTCAACAGAGAGAGAGACCAACTGACAGTTGCCCTCGGAAATCCTGAACACGGAGGACATATACGAGGCAAAGGCAGAATGCCGTGGAAAGTATGGTTTTCCCAGTAGGGTGACCCGTACTGTTACAGAAGCCGTAGGAGAGGTACGGACCGGGCTGCAGATGAACTGGCGAATCTTGCAATGGAAGTTTCTGACCTGAAGAAGGTCGTGGCGGGAATACTTGAGAAAGAAAAAGCGTCGGCTGCAGGGCCGCATCAAGAACATGCAACGGATCTCGGAAGACAGCAGCGGAGAAGCAGCGTGGCTTCCACGGAGGCCCCGACTGCAGGTGCTAATGCACCGATGATCGAGAGTCGTGCACCGGAGCCTCACTACCCCGTGGATGACGTAAAGGAGATGAAAGAATGTGATCTGCATTATCCCGTGGGGAACATTTCCATGAAGGTGGCTACCGGCAGTGCTTTACCCTATACACCTGGAGCACTCCATCACAACAACCCCATTCCATATGGCTATGCTCGTGTCACGGTGGAAGACATAGTCCAAGCGTTTGAGGACCTGGAGATTGACATAGCTACACCCGAAGGGGAGAGAAGACTTGGAGATGTCAAGCGCCAGTTCATTCTATGGAAAAAGAAGTACATAGTGTTTCCAGGCGAGACGCCAAGGCTAACAAGTCCACCCCCCCTACGATGGTGCAGGTGCTGGTGGTGGTGGTGGTGCTAGTGCTGGTTCACCTACGCCTCCTTCACGCCATTCGACGCCGTCCCCCGATCTTCCTCCTCCGGCGGTTAAGCAGCCGTCGCCCACGATTCCTCCTCCGGAGGAAAAGCAGACGTCTCCCACTATTCCTCCTCCGGAGGAAAAGCAGACGTCGTCGCCCCCCATTCCTCCTCCGGAGGATAAGCGGACGTCGCCCCCCATTCCTGCTCCGGAGGATAAGCAGACGTCGCCCCCCATTCCTCCTCCAGCGAAGAAACAGAAGCAGGCGGCCAGCAAGGGAACCCGCTCTTGGTCTATTAACCCGGACCCTTATGTACCTAAGACCACACGGGTACCGGAGCCATCACTGAAGCCTCTCACCCCAAGGCCTTGGGAACTTAGTGATGCTGAAACCAAATTGGTCGTGAAGGCTGACGTTGAGAAATGGAAGGGCAAACTGAAGGCGCTAAAGGAGCCTGAGCCCAAGGAAGTATTCCCTCCGATTGTAGACTATTGGGCTACGGATTTTTTATCGACAGTGTCCCAATCCGTGAATAATTTGCCTAAAGACTATGATATTGAACTTCGTAAGCAAGCAGGAATATTGGAGGAGGAGAAAAAAAAAGCAAAAATGATACAAAGCGGGAAACAAGTTGCCCAGCTCGGGATGCAGAGTAAACAATCGATATCCCCCCTCATAGTGAAAGCCGCTCCGGAACAGGACCCCGAGGTCATAAATGCTGTGACAGCAATGGGATTGACTGTAGCTACTGCCATGCAAAATGCGTCCGAGGCCGGTATGTCTCTTCGTGCCTTTTTAGACATGGACGATATGCCAGTGGCTGATGTAGCATTAAAATATGTGAAGAAAGGGCCTCTCGTCGAGCCTGCGAAGGAAAAGGATCTACCACCACTAATGCAAAGTCTGCTACGTTGGTACAAAGATTTCATAACATTTACCGACAAAGAATATGTGTATGTGGACTATACAGAGGAGCATCACACCAAAAAGTACTCTGTAACAGTTGAGTTGAGTGAATTATTTCTACCTCATCTCGTTCTTCATTGCCTACACTATATACATATATTGTCCTAACTATATTGTTCCGTACGCTATTATGCAGATTGAAGATTTGGGAATGCAAAGTAAGACTCATCCATGATGTTGGGTTCATTGACCCACAAATCATTAATGGAACTATGTTAGAACGTCACCCCATAGACGTGGAGAAAGACTTGTACAATTTTTTTAAAAAGCATGAATCCAAAAGATATATTCTATTTCCTTACCATTTTGGGTGAGTGTTTCTCTCATGTTCCCATTCTCTTTTGTTTACTCCATGCATGGTATGTTAATCGATAAATTATGCATGACTCTGCATCTAATGTGTCCGCCGGTACCACTGGATTCTGCTAAAAATTGATCTTCACAAGTCCATAGTTTTCATCATTGACTCTATGAATTCAAATACAGATCTTTGGGTCGACATGAGAAAAATGATGCAAAAGTAATTATTTTTCAATCATTTGCGCTCTATATCGATCGGTCTCTTTTGTTCATTTTCTAAGCTAATAACTCCCTTGTTCATTTAATTTTATTTGCATTGTAGAGTTTGGAGACGGCTCTCACTTCAACATGTCGGTGAATTCAAAGATGCGCTAAAATTTAAAAATGTGGTCAAAGGTGTGGATAAGCAGCCACCGGGGACCGGTCTATGTGGATACTATGTCTGTGAGAACATACGGAAAGAAATATCTGAGAGGAAGAAGGACGAGGTAACGCGGAAGGGTCTCAATAACTTGCGGAGGGCGCTTACTCCAGAAGCTCGCTTCCGAGCAATTCAAGAGGAAATAGCAGGATTTTTCCTTAGGCATGTCATCCAGAAGAAAGGAGAGTTCCATGCGTCCACCGACGATGACTTTTATACGCATGTATAAGCCCTAAGTACTTTGAAACTTGTGCGAATTTGTGTATGCTCGTCCATCTTAATTGTGTAATATGGAAACTTGTTCGAGGTTGTATATATGGTCACCCGATATTGAATATATATTATATATTCCTATTGAATTCTCCTTGTTTGATATTTCATATATATATATATATATATATGCATGAATATGTGTACTGAAATTAAAACAAAACAAATTAAAAAGGAAACAGGTTTAGGGGGCCTAAAACCCTAAACCTGCGCAGGTTTTCAGTCCCGGTTAATCACAAGAACCGGGACTAAAGGTCCTCCGCCGCAACGGACCCCTAGAGCCCACGTGGACGGGCTTTTAGTCCCGGTCCGTAAGTGGCGGGACTATAGGGGGGGGCATTTAGTCGCGCATAGCTAGTCCCGGTTGCCCGGACGGGATTAATGGTCCTGGCGAACCGGGACTGTAGGCCTATTTTCTACCAGTGGGCCCCCGGACTAGCCGTCCGGAATACACGTTATATCCATTTGATCCACAATCTCATGATCAGTGTGTCATGATCACATAACCGAATATGTATCACATTTGGATCATCTATGTAGTATCGAATTGCAAAGACTTACATAAATAGTCACAAGTCTAAGTCTTAGGTAATAGCCACTACGTGTGCCCCCAACGATGCAACATGTCGATATATATATATCTCAATCCAAGAAGGAGATTATACTGACAAAGTAGGATTTATTACACTGATGATCAAGTTGTGAATTGAAGTAGAAAAACACTAGAACATGAAGAAAATGCGTATGGCGGCTGATTGAGAAGGAAATATAAACGACATTCATGACATATAGCTGATTCAGACAGTTGTCAAGAACCTAAACGTGAGCAAAACACCGACACATGTTTTTATTGCAGAAGGGGTGGTTTGAAGTGGCAAGTCATGCATCATGGGCCAACAGCTGGGATACCGGGAATCGCAGGGATCCCAGGAACTGCAGGGATCTCGGGAACCGCCACCAATGGACCGTTAGTGGTACTGGTACCAGTAACGGGTCCTACAACCGGCACGTCTGGCAACCCCAACACCTTCGCCTCGCCGACGCCAGCAGCGGTAGCTGAACTGTGTGCGGTTGCTAGCGTGAGGTCCTTCTTGCCTAGAAGCTCCCTCCCGTGGCAGGACGCGAGTGCCACCAGTAGCAGGAGCGCGAGGGCGAGACACTTTGACATTGCTGAAAAACTTAACTGGGATGTGGACCAGTAGTGAGGTTGTGAGTAGCTATGTTTGCCTGAGCTTGAGATTAGCATCGTCCCACTACTGGAATCGGACACTTCGCCGTGTATCAGAAAGACTCGGCGAAGGACGAAAAATACTCGGCAACCTCTTTGCCGAGTGCCACACTCGGCACAGGTCACTCGGCGTCGTTCATCTCGGCAATCGAAACTTTGCCGAGTGTCAGACCACGGGATGCTCGGCAACCTTTTTGCCGAGTATTTTCCGTGCACACTCGGCAAAGTTTCCTGGAACAGGTTCCGTCCTTAGTCCCATAACGGAACGGTGCTCGACACTTTGCCGAGTGCAACACTCGGCAAAGTTCCTGGGCCCAGGCGTCCATGGTAGCGCCACGTGGTCTGTACGCCGAGTGTCGTGACACTCGGCAAAGAGGCAGGCCCTGTTCGCCGGGTGGCCGTTTTGCCGAGTGTCGTTTCGCCGAGTAGCATAGTGCTCAGCCGAGTGGCCTGTACGCCGAGTGTCGTGGCACTCGGCAAAGATCAGAAACACTACGCCGAGTGCCTGAGTTTGCCGAGTGTCTGTTCGCCGAGCGTACACACTCCACCGAGTGGGGACTATGCCGAGTGCCGTGACTCTCGGCATAGTCCCCTCCCGTATACGCCGAGCCCAGGTTTGTCGAGTGTCGCACTCGGCAAAGAGGTTGCCCAGGCGACCAAATGGCACCTGGGAGCAAACTTTGCCGAGTGTTTTGTTGGCCACTCGGCAAAGACTTGCTCCCAGGTGCCATTTGGTCGCCTGGGCAACCTCTTTGCCGAGTGTAACACTCGACATAGTGACCATATGGGTCTTTGCCGAGTGTAACACTCGGCAAAGACGTTGCAGTTTTACCAGCAGCTAGCTGCATTTGCTTAATTCCCTGCAATTAAATCACAAATTATATTTGTTTCACAATTTTCAGTACCAGAACACTCAAAACACACAACTTTCAACAAAATAGCAACAAATGCATGATATAATTCATAGTTAACTCCACAAGAACACATATACATGTCACAAATGTTCAAAAGTTCACAAGATCATCCTAGAAGCATCATACAAGTTCAAAAGTTCACAAGATCGTCCTAGAAGCATCATACAAGTTCAAAAGTCGACAAGTTCATGTTTGTTGCCACAAGAACGACGGGATCCTAAATCAACTATGACGGAGGTCTACGGAGCCGACTCGTCACCGTCAGCTCGAGATCCGTCCTGCTCCATGTCGTTCTGGGTTCCCGACGATGAAGCATTTCCCTATAAAGATCCATATTAGTCGACTAAGCTGGAAAAATGAATCAGTTAACAAGCTGCAAGCCAACTTACCAAGTTGAGGTTGAACGGCGGTAGAGGAGGTAGAGGAGGAGCTGATGGATCCCGTGGAAGAGCGCTGACCATCTGCAAAGATCAAAAGAGATAGACCGGTGAGTTTACACGCATATAATGATGAATGGAACTAAAAGGGGTGAAAATAATACCTGCATCATTGCCTGCATCCATGCATGCTGGCTACTCATCTGCGCCTCCATTCTTTGGACCTTCTCTTGGGACTCCATCGCGATCCGCTTGTTTTCATCAACTTCATCCTACGGGATGTTTAATGTCAACAATTGCGCAACGGAAACAAGATATACGGGTGCTGAAGAATGATTGTACCTGCATAGCGGCGATGGCATCTAGTCCTGTCCGTGGGCGGCGCTCGATAGAGGGCGATGAGCTGACCGACCTCGCACGGATCTGGGAGAGTGTGGGTGTACCTGTGGTATCGAAGGCGCCATTGGCGAAGGCAAATCTGCCGTTCCTTCGACCCTCTCCCGCAACCATAGCAACCTGTGGATCATAGGGGGCCGTGAAGGGGTCACAGTCAGGGCCGTGCTTCTCCTTCATCTTCTCGACGTACTTGTCCCACTTCTTGCCGGTTTGCGAGTTGATCCACTGCTGATCAGCCGGTACATCCGGTTTCAGCACCTTGGCAGTCCGGGTCCTACGGAAGGCCTGCATGCGATTGATCTCATTGCCCTTCTCGGCCTAAAATTGAAAGCAGAAGTATATTAGAACAAACCTATAAAGTTACAAAGAACATTGCATTGAAAAGGAAAAATATGAACGTTTATTTACCTCTCTCTGGACGATACCGGTGAGGGTGAGGCCGCCCTGACGGTGTCCCTCGCCTAGCAGAAGACGCCGGGCCCGGCACGCGGCGTGTTCCGCCTTGTACCCGTCGCTCACCCACTTCGCGACCATCACCTTATAGCAAGGCAGCTTGTTGGCCAGCCACTGAGGCACCACCTGTTTGAAAAAATGAGAGCCACGTGAGACCACCCGGCGGCCATATACGAATAACTATAAAGACTATGTCCTTACCTTCAAGTATTGGACCTCGGACAAGTGAATCAGTCGGGCGTCCTTCTTGGACAACGTGGTGTTCAAGTATTTGGCGTAGAACTTAACCACGCACAGCACACGCGCCTCGTAGTGCATGTCACGGATAAGCTTCTTGGCCATCTTGATCAGCACAGCCGTGGCCCTAGCCTCTTCCCCCTCGACGCAGGTGAAGTAGTCCTACAACCATTGCAGAAATTTAAGACATTAGCACGATATATATATATTTCACGAAAGATATTGCCCTAAAACCATTTAGCATTGGAAAATATACTAACCCAGAAATCTGTAATCACCCGGGTGCCTAAGTGGTCGTACACCCGGCCCCACTTGTCCGCCACATCGGGCACCTGCTCGTAGTGCTTCCAGGAAGCAGCTGGCTCCTCCTTGCCATCCAGGGTGACCAAGCCTGGGAAATGCTTCTTGCAAAGAAGCCCAAGGATGCCGCTCATGGGCCGTGGTGGCCTGGGCCCCACATACGCCAAGGACCTACACGTGCACAAAAGAAAAACAAGCTAGTTAGTTATGTTTTGATGAAAAATTAATATAGCAAAAATGTAGCAACGATGATTAACAATCACTTACGTGTCGCCGTCCGGTCTGACCAAGTGGTGCCGGTGGGGGTATGGCGGCTCAGGTAGCCGCGTGGGCCCGCGCAGAAAAGGTTTCTTGTCCGCGGGCCACACTTTCCCTAGCTGGGGGAGCGGGTGTGCGAACAAGTCCTCGTCCTCCTCGGACTCCGGGTCCGAGGGCTGCTGCTCCTCCTCCTCGTCCCGGTCAGACCCGTCCTCGGCGTCTGACCCCTCCTGCTCGTGCTCCTCCTCCTCCTGCTCCTCATCCTCCTGCTCCTCCTCCTCGTCAGAAGAAGTAACCTCGGGCAAGGGGCTCTGTGGGCGAGCAGCCCGGTGCGAACCATGCCCCCCTGGGCGACGGGCCGGGGCTCTCCGTGAGCTAGAGGTCTCCTCCGTGCCCGCGCCGGGCGTCGCAACCCGTCGTCGCCCTATCAGTGTGCGCGCGCCATCCTCAGATCTGGCGTACAAGCCCTCCACATGGGCCTTCTTGGGGGCGCTGCGCTTTAACCCCTTGGGGGCCTTGGAACCTGCCATGTTTCACCTGTTATGACACAAGAGGGAACCCGATTAGTACAGGTGATAACAAATGTGAAAAGTTAAATAAACAAAGAGTAATTCATACAAAGCATATTATGTACATGCAAAAATAAATTAAAGCGCAATTAAAATAGTAAAGTGTCACAATTTCACCTTTTATGTACTTAAATGTCTAAATATAAACTAGCAGAAGCGCTCATCGTAACCACGGGCTGCTTAAAATCCTGACATTTATCATGTGCACGATTTTCTGCTGAAAATCTCCTCCCATGAGCTTGAAGAACCTGATCTTGTTCACGGCCATGTGCTCCCAGAAGTAGTGCTCTTGCCACTCCCTGCACCGATATTTTGGTGACCAAAATAACAGCGTAGGGAGTGGCAAGAGCACTACTACTGGGAGCACATGGATGTGAACAAGATCAGATTCTTCAAGCTCATATGGGAGGAGATTTTGAGCACAAAATCGTAAGTGCTTGGAGACTCTAAGAACCATGACAAACGTCAGGATTTTAAGCGCAAGTAATGTAATAGCAATAAGAAGTTCGGAATAGAAAAATATTACAAGCTATAAGTTTCGAAGTGACACACAAATAGTGAAAACTAAATGCTAATTATACATTGACGGTTACATAGTTGGAACACAAATGGTTCAGAACCCATTGTCTACATCCTTGGGATCATAACTTGGATCGGGATCATCATCGTCGTCGCTATCACGGGTGTACCACCACTCTTCCATGTAGTTCGATGGTGGACCGCTCGGCTCCTCAACATCGGGTATGTGGAGACGTTCAAGTAGTTCCACGTCCTTAGAGTTAAGAACAGCTGGATCGTCGTCTTGCTCGCTCTCGGCGCCCATGCCATCATCACCGTCGTCTTCTACCATTTCGTCAATTGTGGGCAAGTCGATGCTGAACCGGCCGGTGAGCCCATCGTCGTCCTCTTGATAGAACTCTCCCTCATAGGTGATGGGGTTTATGCGCTGGTGGTAATCTTCATCGTTTGGAGGAGGTGGTCTATTACGCGGTGGCACCGTGATCACCACATCCCACCCCTGGAGACGTTTCATAGTTTTGCATGGGTAGGGGAGATAGAATACTTGGGTGGCATGTTGTGCAATGATGTAGACATCATCTCCCCCATATACAGATGCTCGTTCAATTTCGATCAATCCAATTTCAGGATTTCGTCTCACTCTAGTTGGATCGAACCAATGGCATTTGAATACAACCGGGTTCTTCTTGCCGAAATGGAAATCGAGCTCATAAATTCCGTCGACGATGCCGAAGTAATCACCACCGGCATTCGTGAAGACCCCAAAATTATTTGTCTTCCGGTTCGGCCGTTTCTCATCGTAAGAACGGGTATGGAAGCGATACCCATTCACATCGTAAGATGTGAATGTCTTGAGGGAGTAGGTGAACCCGCGGGCAAGTTGCCGCAACTCGGGACTCATTTCCTTGTCGGTTAAAGCCTACAAGGTCAATAGGAGTGTTACTTAAAGCTAAGATCGGCGTAAAATATGTCTCACTAGAAACCATGTAAGATAGAGTGTTACTATTGTGGCGAACCAACTAATGAAACCGCCGCCTCCTTTGCCACCCTTCTTAAAAATAGTAGTCTTCTCGTCGTAGGTAGGTTCTCGGGAATGATGTTTCCAGGTTTCTTTCTCAAATAACCTAGGTGCGGAATGACAAAAATCGGAGTTAGACACAAACTATGGGAATGAAAGCTTGTGAAAAGAAGGTGTTGAGCACTTACTCAATGTAGGGCTTTACTTCCGCCGTGTTCTTCAGGACACACGAGAGAATAGCCGTCCATTGTTCATGTGAGTCTACTTGCTCTTGCTTCGCGCCACTTGATCTGCCACCAAGCCCTGCAAGTATGCTAAGCTCGGGTGCATCCGCGGAGTTGGGGTCATTATTGTACCGAGAAACTGGATTATGACGAGTGGGAAGACTTTCATGATAGTACTTTGTCGTAAAGTTTGCCACCTACTCGTTGAGGGTTGCCTCACATATGGATGCTTCGATGCGACATTTGTTCGTGCTTTTCTCTCTAAGTTTCTTCTGCTCTCTCTCGGTTGAAAACATCCAGCGGTACTGCACAGGGCCACCCAATCGTGCCTCTTCAGCGAGATGCAAGAGCAAGTGTTGCATCGGATTAAAGAAGCCGGGGGGAAAGATCGCCTCTAGGTCCACCAGTAAGCCGGCAACCTGTTCCTCCATCTTAGCAACCACAGCTCGGTCTAATTCCTTGGCACAAAGCTGGCGAAAGAAAAAACTCAACTTGGCTAGCACTAGCCAAATTTCCTCATCAACGTATCCTCGAATCATGACAGGCATGATCCGCTCAATCCATACGTGGTAGTCATGACTCTTGAGCCCTGTTATCCGAAGCCCTGCAAGATACACTCCCCTCATTATATTAGCTGCGTACCCATCAGGGAAGAAGAGACAGTCCAAGATCCACTGGAGAACTTCTTTCCTTTGGGCCCTAGTCAGGCAGAAAGGGGCCGGTGGCTTCGTCCACGTTTTTTTGGTTTTGGTGGGAGGCTTCATGTTTAAATGTTCCCTGTCACATAGCTCCTCTTGATCGACTCTTGCCTTAACGTTATCCTTCGTCTTCTCAAGATCCATAAGTGTTGCCCAAAGGGCCTCGGCGATATTTTTTTCCGTGTGCATGACATCAATGTTATGTGGAAGAAGAAGATCCTGCATGTAAGGGAGCTTCCACAGGCATGAGATGTGAGTCCACTGGTGCCACTCTCCATATCCCAGAAAGCCAGTCCCCTCGGCATTGAGCTCCAGACTTTCTAGCTGAGCCTTCACGTCTACACCGGTCATCAAAGTTGGTCGTGGAGCATCGACAGCTACATCTTTCGTCCACTTCTTTTTATTTCGCCGGTATTTGTGACCAAGACGAAGGAACTGACGATGTTGGTCAAAGCATGAGTATTTTCCACCCTTTTTGAGCCAAAGGAAAGTCACAGCCTGGTAGCACACCGGACAAGGCCACTTCCCATGAGTGCACCAGCCGCAGAATATCGCGCGAGCCGGAAGGTCATGCAGGGAAGTGAAGTACCAAACATACATATCAAAGTGCTTCTTTTCTGCGGCGTCGTATGTCCGTACCCCGGTGTTCCAAGCAATGAGGAGATCATCTACCAGCGGCTCCATGAACACGGACATATTCTTCCCTGGATACTCAGGCCCTGGAATTATCAGCGACAGGAACATGTTCTGCCGTTGCATGCACACGCCGGGGGGGAGGTTCATCGGGATAACAAACATCGGCCAACAGCTGTATGAGGCAGACGTCATACCATATGGGTTGAAACCATCGGTTGATAACGCAACGGCTACACTCCTGGGGTCACCCGCTTTCTTCTTATGTTTGCCAACGAAGTCCTTCCATGCTTCACCATCAGACGGATGTATCATCTTATGAGGACGGTACCTCTTCCCGTCTGACGGCCATCTCATCTGTTTCGTAGATTCCTCGGTCATATAAAGCCTTTGGATCCGCGGTATGAATGGAAGATATCGAAGGATCTTTTTGGCGACCGTTAGCTGCGTCTTCTGACCATTACCGGAGTCCACCTCCAGAAACCTAGAGGCCCCGCATTTGACACAGTACTTTGTCTTCTCATGCTCTTTCCTGAACAACATGCAACTCTTCGGACAACAATCTATCTTTTCATACGGCATCTTAAGGGAACCGAGGATTTTTTTCGACTCGTACATGTTCTTTGGAAGAAGGTGTTCCGCCGGCAAGAGGGTGGCAATAACGGTCAGAAATGCATCAAAGGCGGCTATGCTTACATTGTGCTGGCTTTTGACCGCCATAAGCCGGCCGATGGCATCAAGTTGAGAAACTCGTGTATGCTCGTGCAATGGTTTTTGTGTCTCAAACAATGTGTCATAGAACTCTTTCGTGCTCTCCTCCGCATACTCGGGGGCATCTCCCTCACCGGTTGGATTTTCAGGTGCATGTGCAGTAGTGAAATCATCAAACATCCTGTCAATACCGGTATCAAAATCGGTCGATGCATCCTCAGTGCTAGGTGCCACCTTCTTCTTCTTCTTTCTACGGCGTACGGGATCGGCAGACTCGCCATGGTACACCCAACGGTAATAGTTTGGCATAAACCCGTACTTCCCAAGGTGATCAGAAATGACTATCCTCGGTTTCTCTGTCATGTTACGACAACGACTACAGGGGCACCATACATCAGACGAATCGTCAACTCTAGCAAATGCAAAATCCAAGAACTGGTTGGTCTTTGTAACCCAATCCATTGTCATATCCTTCACACTCGGTCGGCCACTGTACATCCACTCGCGTTCCTCCATTTCCACGCTGATGAATGCTCAGACATATTAACATGTGTTTAAAATTTAACAAGTTTGTTTAAATTATCTACAACATACTGCAAGTTTTACGCTTTGAATGCAATCCTACATGCCTACTACGTAAAGATAGGTCCTAATCCCACCCGTGGATGTGTAGCTTGTGTTTGTTTTCCATGTCTACTCCTATCCGAGACAAATTTCGGCAGCACCTCCCCGCTGTTCTCCTAATACATGTCTCGACCATGGGGGTCGAGAGAATGTGTACTCGGAGAACAACAGAGAGGCGCCACCGAAATCTGTCTCGGATAGGAGTAGAACATGGAAAACAAACACAGCTACACATCCACGAGCTGTCCAAAAACGTGGACAATTCGAAACAGTCGCGGTTATAAAAATATAGATCTTTGTATATAAATATATACAAAGAGTTCTATTTTTATAACTACAACTCTTCCGAACGGGAGACGCCTAGGGTAACGCGACTAGTTTGGTGATCTACAAAAGAAAATCTAAAGATCGATTGAGGGGGAGGTTTTTACCCTCAAAGCGTGGCCGGGTGTCGACGAAGATGATCGCAGACGCTCCTGGCCTCAACCTCAGCAAACCCCCGCCTCAGCAAACCCCGCTCCTGGCCTCAATCTCGATCCATGTCCTGCAAAAAGCAAATATGTAGTGTTTAGTGTCATCTTATGACTGCATACTTGTTTTCCTCTTGTCAACTCATATAGATGCCTGATATTTCTCTTCAAAAGAAATATCCATGTAATCTAATGGTTCTGAAGCAAATCCTGAAAACCTGCAGTGGGATTTTTTAACCTACTGTGTTACCCTTATAAAACATTATGTTAAGCACAAGAACTGTATAGCAACAATGTACAATGAGATGTAAAGGCATTTTTCAGTGTACATTGAGTTAGACTAGGAGTACTGGTACTGCACATATACATTTTTCATTTGATTCATTGGTTTACAACTAATAAGGCCCAGAGACAGTCATCTTCCAGTTATCTCCACTGGTTCATCCCCTATCCCTCCATTCACGTATCTCCTTCGATTCCAGTTGGTGAGAACTTCACAAACAGAAATCCCTAAGTTGCAAGAAGAGAAAGCACAAGGTAAAGATCTAATCCTTTTTGGTTAGATTCATGCCAGGTTATGGAGCAAATTGGCCCCCAAAATTGCGCTCGATACTACTGGATAGCTCGGATTAGCTGGTCACATGCAACCGTAAATTCATTATTTACTCTAATTCAACATTGAAACCTGGGAAGTGCTAATTCTAGAGAACTGAAACCAGTGAGGTGTGGCCTGGTTCTGTTCTTTTATCGAAAATTCAGTCTTTTTGTTCTAAGATTTTATCTTTAGATTGTCATGTACCTCTTGCCAAAACATTCGGCAAAAAACACAACTGAAGAAAACACTAGCATGTCATAGCACATAGGTACATTCAGCCTTTTCACTTACTAGGAAATGTGCCCGTGCGTTGCAACGGGAGCGATGCAAAAAAAATGTTTTTTTGATGAAAAACGTTGCCAGTGCCCAAAATTTACCCATAGTCGATAGACCCGCGTAGAACAATTTTATTTTGCACCGAGATGAACATCAAGTTGACACAACAGCAACAAAAATGGTTTGAAGGGTAAGAAATATACATTGATACATTCTTATGTCTGTCATAACTTCATATAGATTTCTCTGATATGACCTCTCTTGGTATACATTAAAGGTAGTAAGAAAAATATCCTATTACATTCGCTATGATCAGCTGCTATTGGGCAAACTGGTATGAATTTCTAACATATAAGTATGTGATTTTAGTTGAATTAACCTACGATTTCAGCGGGCGTATCATACAAAAAGGAAGCGAGGCACATTTGCTTTATTCACGTAGTGTACATGAACTTCCGGATTTTTTTAGCGAATGTATTTCCTTTGTGTATGTAGTTAGTTCTGTGCACTCCAGTTAGCTGTGTCAGAGTCTGCTAAGCTAGGACTTGTTACAGCGAAGCGCTAGGCTACTGCAATTCGAGGGCAAAGCAGACTAAACAGACCGAACAATAGAAGGAGAACTCAAATATCTAGCTATTTCTCATGGGAACAAAACAACAGCCCCTGGGCCAAATGCTTGGTTGGTTGGTTGGGTCATAGAGCTGGCCAAGGCCCATTACCAGGCAGTGTGCCCATTCGTCCCCGACTCTACAGGCGATACAGATAGGTTGGCTGCCAAATCTTCAGTTGCGAATATTTTTGGAAAAAATGAATTTAGGCTGAAGCTTACCTAAATGATTCACGACGATGTTGTAGGCGAGCGTCCCGGGGTTGTTGATATGCATCTGTTGGGAATTGGTGCTGCACAGATGTGTTCGATGGGATTCGGAAGCAGAGATTGGAAGGAGTAGGAGAGCAGATGATAGAGAGAGGAAGAGGGAGCGTGTGGCATAAGAACAACCAGATCTGAAGAAATAAAATGAATAGAGAGCTCGGCGGCTGCTGGTAAGCTTGAAACCAGTTCAGAGGCTCTTATCATAATAACCACCGGACCAAAGAACTCAAGAAGAAATAGGGGGAGCTAGCATATACTGAAGCGGATGTTTGGGGATGGCCTGACAGACGAACTCGGGCTGGGACAGGGCACGCTGGATCTACCAGAGGTGAGGGACGGGCGGTCGAGGCCAGGCGCAGGCGGTTGAGTAGGCCAGTCTCAAGTTCTGTTACGAGGTATGGCTCCATGTTCGTTTGCCCCTCCCGTGTGCTTGGGCTCTAATTCGGAGGCTAGCTCGCCGGAACTCGCAGAGGATGGCAGCGTCGCCGGGAGTGCACAAGATATGCGGGGATGACTTAGCTAAGGGGCGGGCGTTCCGTTTCCCCCCGCTGGAGGAGAGCGGAGCCGTCGCCGGGCTCAATCTTGTGGCAGAGGGTGGCGGCCGATGGGCTCAAGCTCAGGTAGTCAGGGACACGAGCAGGATTTCTTCGATGGCCTCGCCACCGCCCTATAATTATTCCCTTACCTCGCCGATGGCAATTTCTGTAATTAGATACTACGAATCGTTACGTGGCAAAAAGGCAGTGGTATGTGCTTTGGTGGGAGGGCAAATCGGTAAAATCGTGTTGGACGAAAATTTTGCCAGAAACCTTAATGCTTTTATTAGTAGGTATAGATTTTTTAGTACTCTGAATTTGTGGGACAAACATAAATATTCGGAGCAAAATTATGGTCCAAACCGTATGATATTTTTGCTGGTTCAGAGATGCAGCATACAGTCTTTACTATTCCGAAGAAACACATGTGAAGATCACACTGAACTCCCAGGTATTGTTCCGAAGATTAATTCAGCCAGCCCGTATAAGTATAAATGCAGCGGACGGACGGTTACACTCCTCCCAATTATACGCCAGGACGACCTATTCTTCCATGAGTTGACCTGTACTCCTAGTTAAAACTTTGCGCCAATTCACCGTGCTATTTACTTACGGTAAACGTTGTTGACTACTAAGTTCTCAAATTATCATTATACAAATATTATATTGCTACTAGGAGTACAATGCCAACAGTGGCGGTCGACTCTGTTGCGGGCGACGGTCACCTGGCACTCTGGCAGGATTGGTCACTCGCTCCTAGTGTTGGCTCGTAGCCCTGCCCCTCTTCAACTGCACGGCCATTCAATTTCGAGGTCAGGGCAGGCCACGCCCATGCGGCTCGGCTCGCGCAACAGCCTGTGTACTCCTACGCGGAATGTATGTGGAAATCAATAAGGTATAGCCTCACTCTAGCCTACTCTGCTCGCGTGTACTCCTACCCACGGGCGCCCACAGCAATTCCAGTTCCAATTCCTCCTGGGATCGCTCGTTAATTTACCACAGTATCTCCTGGGATCCGTGCAAGCAATTGCCCCCTGGAATGGAAGGATCGACCTTGGCTAGCGTTTTCGAGTCGCCCGCTGGACGCGACCACTGCCTAACGCCGCCGCTACCGGCTGCCAAAAGGCAAATCCAACCAAGGAGCACGAGCATATTACAAAATGCGTGCATGTGCATGGGCACCCTATGTAGCAAATTGTATGTGCACTTGACCATACCTAATCAGGAAAAAAGAGATCTGCCTTCTCGGTTAATTCGGTTGGTCGCCTCGGCCTCGGCCTCGCTGACTGCCAGCAGTTCCTTTGCAGCTGCTACCGCGCCTCGTGTTTCCCAAAGATGCCTACACGTATCACTAGTCCGCGGTTAGTAAATAGTCAAATAGGAGATCCTGATGCCTCAGTTCAGATTCACGAACGCAGCAACCTAGGTTGCTCGTAATAGTAAGTAGTAATGCACTATTACTGTCAGTAGGTAAGACAAAGCAACCGAAGCGAGGACCAAGAAAATTGTTCAGGACCAACAGGACAGCAACGCATCACACGTCACGTACGCATCGGTATACTTTTTTACAAAAACTTGGTGACGGAGCACCCTGAACACCGGAGAGAGGGGGGAGGGTGGAGCGGCAGATCGAGGAGGGGGGAGGGTGGAGCGGCAGATCGAGGAGGGGGGAGGGTGGAGCGGAAGGGGGAGGGGAGAGGCACAGGGGGAGGGGGAGGCGCGGCAACGGAGAAAAAAGAGGGGAATTTTCTGCTAAGTACAGCCTTTCTGCCCGCCTAATGTTTGCCGAGTGTCATGCTTTGCCGAGTGCAACTTGTCGGGACACTCGGCAACGTCCATGGATGTGATTGCCGGTACGGTCTTTGCCGAGTGTCAAGTGTCGGGACACTCGGCAAAGTACGGGGATGAGATTGCCGACATGGTCTTTGCCGAGTGTCAAGTGTCGGGACACTCGGCAAAGTGCAAACTTTCATTACTTTTACCTTGGTCTTTGTTTAAGTATACAAATAATCACATAATAATTAATATTAATTCTTATACCAAGTTTAATTGCTTTCACTATTGAATAGTCCGTTTACGCGTAGTTTGAGGCTAGCACTTCCGTCTTTTTCTCCAGAGAGGGCTCCGGAGCGTCGGGATCCCACCTAAACCAATGTTTTGCCATGCCAAGTGTGTTAGAGTGTATCATGGGTGTTGGGTGCCAAAGATACCATCACTCTCTGTGTTGGGGCCTCACCGACGTCGGATTCTCTCTCGCGGGTTTCAGGACTGCTCACACGCCGAAACTCCCGGATCTGACGTAACGGGGGGAATCTTGCAAGTAGGTGGGCCCTACCATTGTCAAGGGTGTTCCTTGGGCCTAACATGACACAACCAAGCAACTAGTTCCACTTTGCTACCCACTTCCGGCTCACGCAGAGGGGGCTGGACGCCGGTTCCGTCTTTTTCTACACCGGGGCTAGTGTATCTCCGGAGAGGGGACCCGGAGCGTCGGGATCCCAACTAAACCAATTTTTTGCCATGCCATGTGTGTTAGAGTGTATCATGGGTGTTGGGTGCCAAAGATACCATCACTCTCTGTGTTGGGGCCTCACCGACGTCGGATTCTCACTCGCGGGTTCCAGGACTGCTCACACGCTGAAACTCCCGGATCTGACGTAACGGGGGGAATCTTGCAAGTAGGTGGGCCCTACCATTGTCAAGGTTGTTCCTTCGTCCTAACATGACACAACCAAGCAACTAGTTCCACTTTGCTACCCACTTCCGGCTCACGCAGAGGGGGCTAGACGCCGGTTCCGTCTTTTTCTACACCGGGGCTAGTGTATCTCCGGAGAGGGGACCCGGAGCGTCGAGATCCCACCTAAACCAATGTTTTGCCATGCCATGTGTGTTAGAGTGTATCATGGGTGTTGGGTGCCAAAGATACCATCACTCTCTGTGTTGGGGCCTCACCGACGTCGGATTCTCTCTCGCGGGTTCCAGGACTGCTCACACCCCGAAACTCCCGGATCTGACGTAACGGGGGGAATCTTGCAAGTAGGTGGGCCCTACCATTGTCAAGGGTGTTCCTTGGGCATAACATGACACAACCAAGCAACTAGTTCCACTTTGCTACCCACTTCCGGCTCACGCAGAGGGGGCTGGACGCCGGTTCCGTCTTTTTCTACACCGGGGCTAGTGTATCTCCGGAGAGGGGACCCGGAGCGTCGAGATCCAACCTAAACCAATGTTTTGCCATGACATTTGTGTTAGAGTGTATCATGGGTGTTGGGTGCCAAAGATACCATCACTCTCTGTGCCGGGGCCTCACCGACGTCGGATTCTCTCTCGCGGGTTCCAGGACTGCTCACACCCCGAAACTCCCGGATCTGATGTAACGGGGGGAATCTTGCAAGTAGGTGGGCCCTACCATTGTCAAGGGTGTTCCTTGGGCCTAACATGACACAACCAAGCAACTAGTTCCACTTTGCTACCCACTTCCGGCTCACGCAGAGGGGGCTGGACGCCGGTTCCGTCTTTTTCTACACCGGGGCTAGTGTATCTCCGGAGAGGGGACCCGAAGCGTCGGGATCCCACCTAAACCAATGTTTTGCCATGCCATGTGTGTTAGATTGTATCATGGGTGTTGTGTGCCAAAGATACCATCACTCTCTGTGCCGGGGCCTCACCGACGTCGGATTCTCTCTCGCGGGTTCCAGGACTGCTCACACCCCGAAACTCCCGGATCTGACGTAACGGAGGGAATCTTGCAAGTAGGTGGGCCCTACCATTGTCAAGGGTGTTCCTTGGGACTAACATGACACAACCAAGCAACTAGTTCCACTTTGCTACCCACTTCCGGCTCACGCAGAGGGGGCTAGACGCAGGTTCCGTCTTTTTCTACACCGGGGCTAGTGTATCTCCGGAGAGGGGACCCATAGCGTCGGGATCCCACCTAAACCAATGTTTTGCCATGCCATGTGTGTTAGATTGTATCATGGGTGTTGTGTGCCAAAGATACCATCACTCTCTGTGCCGGGGCCTCACCGACGTCGGATTCTCTCTCGCGGGTTCCAGGACTGCTCACACCCCGAAACTCCCGGATCAGACGTAACGGGGGGAATCTTCCAAGTAGGTGGGCCCTACCATTGTCAAGGGTGTTCCTTGGGCCTAACATGACACAACCAAGCAACTAGTTCCACTTTGCTACCCACTTCCGGCTCACGCAGAGGGGGCTAGACGCAGGTTCCGTCTTTTTCTACACCGGGGCTAGTGTATCTCCGGAGAGGGGACCCGGAGCGTCGGGATCCCACCTAAACCAATGTTTTGCCATGCCATGTGTGTTAGATTGTATCATGGGTGTCGTGTGCTAAAGATACCATCACTCTCTGTGCCGGGGCCTCAACGACGTCGGATTCTCTCTCGCGGGTTCCAGGACTGCTCACACCCCGAAACTCCCGGATCTGACGTAACGGGGGGAATCTTGCAAGTAGGTGGGCCCTACCATTGTCAAGGGTGTTCCTTGGGCCTAAAATGACACAACCAAGCAACTAGTTCCACTTTGCTACCCACTTCCGGCTCACGCAGAGGGGGCTAGACGCTGGTTCCGTCTTTTTCTACACCGGGGCTAGTGTATATCCGGAGAGGGGACCCAGAGCGTCGGGATCCCACCTAAACCAATGTTTTGCCATGCCATGTGTGTTAGATTGTATCATGGGTGTTGTGTGCCAAAGATACCATCACTCTCTGTGCCGGGGCCTCACCGACGTCGGATTCTCTCTCGCGGGTTCCAGGACTGCTCACACCCCGAAACTCCCGGATCTGACGTAACGGGGGGAATCTTGCAAGTAGGTGGGCCCTACCATTGTCAAGAGTGTTCCTTGGGACTAACATGACACAACCAAGCAACTAGTTCCACTTTGCTACCCACTTCCGGCTCACGCAGAGGGGGCTGGACGCCGGTTCCGTCTTTTTCTACACCGGGGCTAGTGTATCTCCGGAGAGGGGACCCGGAGCGTCGGGATCCCACCTAAACCAATGTTTTGCCATGCCATGTGTGTTAGATAGTATCATGGGTGTTTTGTGCCAAAGATACCATCACTCTCTGTGCCGGGGCCTCACCGACGTCGGATTCTCTCTCGCGGGTTTGAGGACTGCTCACACCCCGAAACTCCCGGATCTGACGTAACGGGGGGAATCTTGCAAGTAGGTGGGCCCTAACATTGTCAAGGGTGTTCCTTGGGCCTAACATGACACAACCAAGCAACTAGTTCCACTTTTCTACCCACTTCCGGCTCACGCAGAGGTGGCTAGACGCAGGTTCCGTCTTTTTCTACACCGGGCCTGGTGTATCTCCGGAGAGGGGACCCGGAGCGTCGGGATCCCACCTAAACCAATGTTTTGCCATTCCATGTGTGTTAGATTGTATCATGGGTGTTGTGTGCCAAAGATACCATCACTCTCTGTGCCGGGGCCTCACCGACGTCGGATTCTCTCTCGCGGGTTCCAGGACTGCTCACACCCCGAAACTCCCGGATCTGACGTAACGGGGGGAATCTTGCAAGTAGGTGGGCCCTACCATTGTCAAGGGTGTTCCTTGGGACTAACATGACACAACCAAGCAACTAGTTCCACTTTGCTACCCACTTCCGGCTCACGCAGAGGGGGCTAGACGCAGGTTCCGTCTTTTTCTACACCGGGGCTAGTGTATCTCCGGAGAGGGGACCCGGAGCGTCGGGATCCCACCTAAACCAATGTTTTGCCATTCCATGTGTGTTATATTGTATCATGGGTGTTGTGTGCCAAAGATACCATCACTCTCTGTGTCGGGGCCTCACCGACGTCGGATTCTCTCTCGCGGGTTCCAGGACTGCTCACACGCCGAAACTCCCGGATCTGACGTAACGGGGGGAATCTTGCAAGTAGGTGGGCCCTACCATTGTCAAGGGTGTTCCTTGGGACTAACATGACACAACCAAGCAACTAGTTCCACTTTGCTACCCACTTCCGGCTCACGCAGAGGGGGCTAGACGCAGGTTCCGTCTTTTTCTACACCGGGGCTAGTGTATCCCCGGAGAGGGGACCCGGAGCGTCGGGATCCCACCTAAACCAATGATTTGCCATGCCATGTGTGTTAGATTGTATCATGGGTGTTGTGTGCCAAAGATACCATCACTCTCTGTGCCGGGGCCTCACCGACGTC